>PVJS01058412.1:0-11788 GCA_004027185.1 Glis glis
CTGGGGTCCCAGGTCCCCACGTGAGGCCGGATTTCATGAGCTGGGGTCCCAGGTCCCCACGTGAGGCCGGATTTCATGAACTGGGGTCCCAGGTCCCCACGTGAGGCCGGATTTCATGAGCTGGGGTCCCAGGTCCCCACGTGAGGCCGGATTTCATGAACTGGGGTCCCAGGTCCTGCTGGCTCCCGGAGCTTCAGGATTTCCAGCCTGACACGTCGTGTTTGCAGTCCGCCAGCCCCCGTCCATCCTTGAAGGCTGATCCCCAAGGAGTCCTCATTCATAGGTGGCAGATGCCCCATAAGGACGCGGTGCAGATGGACAGATGGAAGAGTGAACCGGATCGCTCTTTAGCGGCATTCCTGGGTTCCAAGTGGCTGATGGTTGTTGAGAAAACGCGAACCCCACCTCTGTGAAGGGCCCAGGTGCTATCGTGTCGGGCCCCTGGTGATCTGGGGCTTTGCAAAGGGTCTCTGGTATTCCGTGAAGCCCTTTATGCACAAAATCCACAGGCCGCCCATGCCCTCCGCGTCCAGCAGAGGGCAGCAGATTCCCGACAGCTGGGAGTTCTTGCTGGTTTTCTCTCTGAACCGATTTTTGAAGTTAAGTGTGTCTATGTATCCCACCGTCCACAGAGGGGGACACCACTGACCTGATGCTAGGCGATCAAGCCACTGTCGCCTCCTATGTCTCAAAGCATCTTTTCCTTTTTCAGAGCTTTGAAAGACCCGGGCATGTGTCTTAGGTTTTGCCCAGCTCAGAAATGAACTTTAAAGAATCTCTTACAGCCGTCACTATCTGGGTGTCATGCCCCTGAGGGCTGCTTCCCCAAGATGTCACAGCGGGTCTGAGGGTCACTGTAAAGAGAGAGGAGGAAGCTTTGACTGTAGGTCTAGTCTGGTTTTAATTAGCTGTATGACCTTGGGCAAGTCATTCAACCTCTCTGGTCTGGTCTGCTTAACTCTTCTGCGAAGTGGGGCACTGGATTAACTTATCTCAAAGTTTCTTTTAGTACCAGAGTCAACAAGGAGGGGAGAGCTCCTGGCCCAGTGCAGGGGCCAGAGCAGGCCTTTGAAAGACGTCATCCAAGAGGAGTGGGCCGGACACGCCCGCAGACCCTGTGCATCTCCGGCTTTGGGGAAGAACTGAGGCTGACTCTCTGTCCTGCCACTAACGGACATGTGACCTCGGGCTGGTTGTTTCTGAGCCTCAGTTGACCTCCCTGCAAGCTGGGGACATAGCCCTCCTTTGCAGGGTTGAGATATGAAGCATGAAGGTGGTCCCCTCCCTGCACTCAGAACCCCCTTTCTGTTTGGCTGCCTGCGTGGCCTGGGAGGTCAGAGGTCGGGGGTACTGTCCTGGGGACCCTGTTCCCCCTTCCCTCCCCAGCACCCTCTGCTCTAATGCAGGAGCATGGTCACCCCCCAGGTTCCCCAAAGGCCCAAAGGACGGGGGCTCCAGGGAGAGGCCAGCTGTCCCGGCACCCGCCCTGTGTCCCCAGGTCTCGCTGGGGCCCAGTCTCACATGTTTCAAAGTATAAAACTGGTGAATAATTTTTTTTTTGCGGTACCGGGGATTGAACCTAGGGGCATTCTACCTCCGAGCTACACCCCCAGCCCTATTTTTTATTCTTTATTTTGAAACAGGGTCTCTCTAAGTTGCAGAGGGTCTCACTAAGTAGCTGAGGCTGGCTGTGAACCCAGATCCTCCAGTCTCAGCCTCCCAAGTACTGGGATTACAAGCCTGGCATGAATAATCTTTTTAAAAGAGCTTAACAGATCACAGGCAGGCAGCAGGGAGGAGGTAGGAGCCCCTGTCTGCTGGGTCAGAGCAGACCCTTGGCTGCAAAGTGTCATTTGGTCCCCATCACTCAACCGAAGCCCAGAGAGGCTGAGCTACTTTCCCCAGGACACCCAGCCAGAAGTAGCAGAGCGAGGTCCACCCCTGGGCGCCGGGGACGATGGGACCCCGGGCCATGGGCACCATGCTGACCCTGCTGGGGAGGCTTGGGAAGGGGCCTGGCCCCAGGCTGGTGGGCAGGGCGGTGGAGCACACTGAAGTCACTTGACCTCCTGTCCCTTCATTTCCTGCTCTGCCAAAGAGGAAATGTTTACACAGGGGCCCCACACAGACACTCCACAGGCCCGGGCGCAGTAATTAGCTGAACAATGAGGGTCCGGGCAACGGCCTGGGGGTTAGCAGGGGCCTGGCTCCTCCCTGACAAACAGGCCCTGTGACCTTGGGCATGTCCTCTCCATCCCAGGCAGGCAGGGACTCCTGAGAGGCCCAGCATGGGTGACCCTCTGAGGGGTGTGAGTGTGGGGGACACTCCAGCAGAGGACCCTCCCTGTGCCCTTCTCCTGAGGGGTTTAACCCCCAGGCCCTTGATTCAGCTCAGCGTTATGAAATCTCCCAAGCGGCTGGCTTCTCGTCCACGAGGCAATGCACCGATGAGCGAGTGAACCAAGTATTTACCGTGCACCCACGCCGAGCTGTCCCCCCAAACGGGTGCTCCCCTCTGTGCGCGCAGAACTGCCTGGTGGGGCTGCATTCCCGGGGGGCACGTGGGAGCATCTCCCCCCGGGCAGGTGCGAGGAGGAGCTGGGGCCTCACATCCCCGTGTCCAGGCGGTGGACTGTGATTGCAGCACTCTGCCTATCCTCTGGCTGGGTGCTCAAGACCTGGTGCTCCCTGGGCAGCAAAGCTGCAGTTGGAAGGACCCCAGGTCCCCAGAGCACTGTGGGGCCAGCTGACCTCTGACCAGGGACGGCCACTCTGGAAGGTCACGTGCATGGGACAAGCTCTTCCTGAGCCGAGACACTGAGATCTGAGAGTGTGTTCGGTGCAGCGATTGACGTTTCTCTGAGGCACACAGCCGCCCTGCGCCAGCCCTGGGGGGCGGCCCCTGCCCTAGGAGGGGTGCGAGGAGTCAGGATGGGGGCTGTAGGACCCAGTGGCCTTCTGATGTCTGTGTCAGCCAGCCAGAAAGTTGGCGCCCTGGAGCAGGGGGCAACTCTAGTCCCTGCAAAGGCAGCGCCCCATTGCCTGTGTGCCCTGGTATGTACATCAGTCTCTTGTGAATTGAATTATTATGTCTCTCTGCATAGGAAGCTATGGGAACTTACCTTAACTAGCTGCATGAGCAAAGACCCCTTTTCCAAATAAGTCCACGGTCCGAGGTTCTGGGATGGCACGGGTCTTGAGGGGACACTATTTGACCCAGTGTTCTGTGCCGCCCTCGAGCCTGGAGATGCAGGCCCTGGCAGCTGGAAGCAGTCTGGGGACCAGGCCGTTCCCAGTGGTCAGGGCCCGCCTGCATCCGCTCAGGCCGTGAGTGACCACTCGGGGCCTTCCCGAGCCCGGGCGTGCAGCACCGCGGGGACGTGCTAGGTAAATCGATCCTGCCCAAGGCAGCGGGCACCATGCACATGGATTCTGGGAAAACCCTCCCGCCCCGGGGCCACTTCCTCCGGTTAAGTACCTGACTAGAGACACGCGGGGTGTCTGCAGCCCGACGCTTATGTGCACATTGCCGGGGCCCCTAGTGCTTTGCGGCCGTGTGGATTCGGTGGTTAAGCTCCGAGTCCCTGCCCAGCACCACGGACCACCGGCACCAACTCCCCATTCCTGCCCTTCTCGTTCCTCTGAGCTATTTCCCAAGATCTCTTAAAAAGTGGATTCGCTTTAGAAGCCCCTTAAAACCATGTGAGGAAACTCAGCCCCGTCATGACCATTCCTGGAAACGGATGGGTTCGGGGCTTGAGTTCGGCATTCCCCCCAGTAAACACTAGTGTACCGACGTTAACCATGAAAACAAACGTTTGCCCCTTGGCGGGCTAACAGCATCTCCCGTCGCCACCCACAGACCCACGCTGTAAATTTTAGGGCATGCTGCACTATTTTAGCTAGCCCCAACAACAACCTATTTTACCCACGAGGAACTGAAGCTCAGAGAAGGTAAGCAACTTGCCTAAGGCCACACAGGATGTGGCCGCACCAGCAGATCTCTGTGTCCAAAGCCTATGACCTTTCTACTGTGTACCCTCTGCCTGATATTAACGACAATGCAGTAACGAGCCTTCGAGGCTCCTCGCCGGGGCCAGGCAGCCGCCTGAGGATCCCCCAGCATCGTGCCCAGCCCTCCACAGCACCACGGCCGCAGACTACTGCCTCAATTTTGTGTATTATTACACCTATAAGAGTACACGCTATTTCATTTATACGAATGACTAACAGGTACCATTGCTGTCCCCATTTTTCAGAGGAGGGAGCCAAAGCACAGAGCATTTAAGTCACCTGCCTGAGGTCACACAGCACGGCTGGTCCCTCTGCAGGGTTTTAGGCGAGGCTTGGAATTCTGGGAGGTGGCTGTAAACTGGATCTGCTTAGGGACGACCTTGGTTCACACTGGGGACAAAGCCGAGGGCATCCCCGATGGCTGGCCCCTGTCTTTACAGACTCTGCTGTGTGTATTTGCAGCCGTGTGTTCCTCCTCCACTCTTGACAGTCCCGGTGACGGGTGTTTGGTGGTTTGGGTCCTTCGCTCTGACACACGAGGCCTGGCTGAGCATTCCCGCGCGTGGATTTGTGGCTGCCCGCGCGCATACCGTGGGTGCGTGCGCAGGGGCGCGGTTGCCAGGGTCGGGGCAGCCTCCGCAGGAATCGCTATGCTTCTCTGACTATTTTTCAAAGACCCCAGACCACCCCGTGCCCCAAGCCATCACCCAGTCCCTGAGATCACACGAGGAGTGGGTGACGGAGAGCCGCGTTTGATGGGGCGAAGGTGGAGATGGTGACAAGCTCAGACATTTGAGAGGTGATAGGAGAAGCCATCAGAAGTGGGGGCACCGCTCTCTGTGCCCCTCTGCCCTGTGACCGCACGCATGGCCTGCGGTCGGAGCAGGAGGTATGCGTGGAACGCTGGCGCTCGCACGGCGGGCTGTCAACAGGGTCAGGAGCTGCGCCCGGGACATCTGAGGTGGGCAGGGGAGGGAGGAGAAGGGCAGGCGTCTGTCTCCGAGGGGACCTGACTCACAGCACCGGGTAACTGCAGATGTGGCTGTGTTGTGGGTTCTGTCCCTCCACGGGCACCATGTTAATATTAACTTGAATGGACCAAAATAAAAAGGTAAGGTCCCCGGGGGCAGTCGAGTCCTGCCACCAAGAAGCGAGACCTCTCTATCCAGAAGGGGTCCGTCATGATCACGTGATCTATCATGCTGGGCACGATGGCCTCGGGCTGCCGATGGACGCCGTGACGTGTGGCCTGACATCCCGCAGGTGTCGGGGACCGGGAGGTGGCTGCAAAGGAGCCCTGTCCGGGCCCTGGGTGCCCCTGCCTGGGCCCTGGGTGCCCCTGCCTGTTATGCAAAGCTGACCCTTTAGTGAACGTTTTGGGGGAATAGTTCTCTGTCTTTTCTAAAATTCATAATGACTTCTATTGCTCTTTTCTTTTTATAAGGAATATTACCTAAAATTTAGATAAGTATCTTTGAGGGAAAGGAAGGGAACAAGAGAAAAGCTGCCCCTACAGACCACTGGCAAGGCGTCTGGTCGAGGTGCAGGAGCGCAGGCCTCAGATGCTCACACAGGGACCATGTGCCGGCAGTCTCACCTGCATCCCCCGGGGCCCATGACTCCTGAGCAAGCCCAGGGCGTCCTGCCCCAAAAAAGGGAACATGCAAACTCGACTTGTTCCCCAACAACCTTTCAATCCTACGCTGCTCAATCTGTAGGTTCCCCTCTATCCTTTTCCCCTTGCATTTAATTTTCTAAAACTATGACCTCATTTCAACTGTAAAGAACTTGGGAGCTGGGCGTGGTGGCACACGCTTGTCATCCCAGTACTTGGGAGGCTGAGACTGGAGGATCCAGGTTCGCGGCCAGCCTCAGCTACTTAGTGAGGCCCTCCGCAATTTAGTGAGACCCTGTCTCAAAATAAAGAATAAAAAATAGGACCGGGGGTGTAGCTCAGAGGTAGAATGCCCCTGGGTTCAATCCCCAGTACCGCAAAAAAAAAAAAAAAAATAAAGAACTTGGGAATAAACCAAAACGTCACAATGCCAACTGCTGTCTCTGCTTGGGAGGCAGCCTTCTCCCGTGAGCCCTGACAGTGGGACCCTCCCCCTCTTTTGAAGATGAGGAAACTGAGGCTGGAGAGCTGGGTGACATGGCAGAGGGGACACAGGTGGGAGGGGCAGAGGCAGGATGTGCACCAGCGCCATCGGCAGTAGTATTCGTGTGTGTGTGTGTGTGTGTGTGTGTGTGTGTGTGTGTGTGTATGATACTGGGGATTAAGCACTCAGGGCATTCTACCTCCGAGTTACACTTCCAGCTGCTTTTATTTTTTAGTTTTTTGAAACAGGGTCTTGCTAAGTTGCCGAGGGTCTCACTAAGTAGCTGAAGCTGTCTTGGAACCTGCGATCCTCCTGTCTCTGCCTCCCAGGTACTGGGATCACCGGTGTGTGCCACTTCGCCCGGCCCAGAGCTTAGACTTCTGGGGAAGGAGAACATACACATGCTCATAGCACACACTTTCACACTTTATTTCTTTTTTTTTTTTTTGCGGTACCGGGGATTGAATGCAGGGGCAGTCTACCTCCGCGCTACACCCTCAGTCCTATATTTTTTATGCTTTATTTTTGAAACCGGGTCTCACGAAGTTGTGGAGGGCCTCAATAGGGAGAGAGAGAGAGAGAGAGAGAGAGAGCGAGCTGAGGCTGGCCGCGAACCCGGATCCTCCGGTCTCCGCCTCCCAAAGTACTGGGATTACAAGCGTGCGCCACCACGCCCGGCCCACTTTCACACTTTCTAAGGCAGACTTGCAAGGTCAAGCACGCGCGCAGGAGGGTTTTCTGCACATCCTTTCACTTAATTTTCTCCAGGGATGCAGGATCCACTACGGTGTCCACTGTGCCCTTAAGAACCCTGGCAGAGCAGGTCCTCGGCCACAATTGCGTTGCAGGAGAAGGGCAGACCCCCTAGACACAGGGTTTGCAGGCGGCAGAGGCTGATCTGCTGAACACCGGGCGAGTTTCCCCTAGGAGTCTTGGGGCCCCCCTAGGTTTAGCCCGCAGGCCTTGGCCCGGGGGTCACCCAGCCTCGATGAATTGACTGCTTTCTTCTCCTGGGTTCATAGCTCAAGGAGTTTGGCTGCCATGGCGAAGCGACGCTCCTCTCTTTGGAGAAACTTGCCCTTCCTTGGAATGGACACCAGCCTTTGGGCAGAAATAGAAATAACAGTTCTGCTTCTAGAAAGGACCATTAGCGACACACGGAAACCTTTGTGTGTCCGTCTTGACATCCACTGCCCCAAACCCGGTGCTTTTATGGCCAAGTGCAGTGAGCCTGGTCTGGCTCGCTGGCCAGGCGGGCCGAGGGTGGCCACACAGAGGGCACAGGTGGGCGAGAGGCCCTGGCGGCCATGCCCAGCCCTATCCTTCCGCCCGCGCCGCCCTCGGGCCCGGTGCGCCCGCTTGGCCTCTGCGTTCTGAGCAGGCGTTCTCACGCTTCCTTCTAAGACGGGCTCCAATGTAAACAGGCTGGGACGGTGGGCATCCGGACTCTGGGGTGCCATCGGCTCTATCCGGTGTTTGTCATTTCCCCAGAGACGGCGGGGGGTGAAGGGTGGGGTCTGAGACCAGCATTCATGTGTCCCAGGAGCAGCCAGGACAAATGGGTGTCTCTGGAGGCCGGGACCCGAGAGCCCGTGTTTATCCGGCTGGACACGTGACCCTCCCATGGCTGCCTCCCGACTCGGGCGGCCGGAGCCCTGGCTATTTTGCTTCACAGGAAGTTTAGGGCTGGCAGGTGGGGTGTCTGGCGCGAGGCTCTGCAGCCATGCTGCTCTTCCTACTACCTTTGAAGACTTTGGGGGACAGGAACCCTGGCTCCCTTGGATGGCTTTTCCTGGGATGTAGTGGGAAGGCCGCATCACCTGGAGCCGGGACAGACCCAGGCGGGCTGGGTGGGGTGTCTCAGGAGCGGCCCTCAGCTGGTCTCACCCCAAGGGCTCCGTTGGCCATTGGTTAGGGTTAGGGTTAACAGAACTTGCAAGGTGCTAGACCCGGGCTAAATGTCTGGAAGCTCCTGGACCTGGGCTTGCTGGATTCCAAGCTTTCAAACTTGGCTGACTCACCAGGCAATGTGGGCACCTGCGGTCCCAGCTGCTCAGGAGGCTGAGGCAGGAGGATTGCTGGACTCCGGGAGTTCAGGGACAGCCTGGGCAGCATAGCCAGACCTCATCTCAAAAAACAAAATAAAGCTGGGCGTGGTGGCGCACGCTTGTAATCCCAGTACTTGGGAGGCTGAGACTGGAGGATCCGGGTTCGCGGCCAGCCTCAGCTACTTAGTGAGGCCTCTGCAACTTAGTGAGACCCTGTTTCCAAATAGGGGAAAAAAAAAAGATTCAAAAAACAAAATAGAAGTTTCGGACTTGAGGCAGTAATGCATTTGTGTGAGCGTGTGCACACCCGTGCATGGGCATAGGTGTGCATGAAGGTGCGTGCAAACCTAGAGATTTGGGAAGCTGGGTGCTCACTTTCACCCCAGGGAACCGATGTTGAAGACCAGCAGGCGGGTGCTGGGAAGGCCCAGGGTCTGCGCCGGCGGCCAGGGCAGCGGGCTTCCTCGGCATCCATCATTCCGGGCTGATGGTGTGTTAGCATCGCCTCAACAGGAGATAGCACAGGAAAAATGGCCTGCGAGCCGTGCATTTATCTGGCCCGCTGCCTGCAAACCCTGTCGAGTGGGGGCAGGTCCATTTCTCAAACCCGCGGTGGCCGCCCCTGGCCGGGGCCCCACGGCACCCCGGCGCTTCTCTCGGCGAATGGCTCTGCACCGATGTGGCAAGACTTCATTGTCCGAAATGGCAGCTCGTCTGTGAGCCTGGAGGAGTCATGTCATTAAGCAAAGCAAAGCAATATTGTTTTCTAAGCTGTTCCAGAACGGGCAGGATGGTCCCCACTGTCGCTGTGGCTGTAAGACTATCCTGGTGCCGGCATCAGCGACAGTGGTAAGCTGGGCGGTTGCTGATGCACAGCCTCCCTCCTGATCAGGGAGGTGCCCAGGGCGGATTGTTGAGACACAGGGTCACCGGGTCACAGACTCAGCTGATCTTAAAAGACAGGTGGGATTCCCAGGGGCCAGCTCCTGGACCGAGGAAAGACGGGTTGCTGGGTAAGTGGGTGACTTATAACGTATCAAGCAGCCAAGGGACCCAGCATCCCTCTGCTCACTCACGGATATGTCCCCACGTGTCTCCTGGTGGCTGGGGGCGGGCAACAGGAGAAGGCAGGACTGGGGGAGCAGGCTGCGGGCTCCCACACGGCACCCCGAGGTGCGCTCCGCTCGGGGTCTCTGGGTTATCACCATGCTAGAGTTGTCCTGGTCTGATGACAAGTCTGCACTCAGAGAGGCTTCGAGTTGACACGTCCTGCGCGGATGGTCTTTGTTGGGCTTTATCTCCTAGGTGGGGGCACTCCGTCCCCCCAGCTGCCCTGCGGGTGACCCCACCTGCCTCACGGGGGTGGCCCTCCAGGCTCTGGCCAGGTTGATGACAGTAAGGACAATAGTTAATAGCAGCAGCTCCCTGCAGGCCAGCCCTGCAGGACGACTGTCCTCATCGCCACCCCACCGGGCAGGTGCCCTTGAGTGCAGGCCGTGGCACAGGGAGCCCGGGTGGGGCCACGCAGCCACGGCCCAGACACTTGTCTGGCCGCCACGCTGCTCCTCCTGCGGGGGCCTGTGCCCCCTGCTTTCCACATCGGCTCCTTTGGTCTTTGGAGCCCCTGGGAGGGAGCCCTGTAAGGATGCCCGATCCGCGGCTGGGTGTGGGTGACCCCACAAAGCCCTCTGCAGGCCAGACGCGAGGGGTGAGCGGGGCCTGGAGCGCTGGTCACTCCAGGGACGTCTCAGTGTTGGCACCGGAAGGGCAGGACGGGCCACCGATGGCGCCATCGCACCTGCCGCCTCTGTGCTGCGCCGCAGGAGCGTCCCCTCCCCAATTCCCCACCACAGCCCCCTTCCTGCCCTGTTTTACAGATGAGAAAACCCTAGACCAACGCAGGATACGTACTCACCCGAGGTTGCTCTGGTAGAAGTGGTGGGGCCGGGGCCGGGGCCGGGCCTGGCTGATTATGGGACCTTCCAGGGCAGGGCGTGGCTCTGTCTAGGACATGGTGTCTGTGTGCACAGGTCCCTCCCCTGGTAGGGTACCACAACCCACTTCCCTGCCCAAGAGTTTCAAAGCAATGTACCAGCTCCCTGGGGACCATGTGCTGTGGCCTTACCTCCTGGGGACTCTCCTTTAAGTCCCCTGGGTCCATTTTTGCAATCTGTGTTGGAAAAAAAATAATAAAACAAAGCAAGGGTCATGGTTGTTTCTCCTCGGCCAGGTTACGGAGGCTTAGGCGCTGTTCTGTCTTCGAGAAGCTTCTCCTGGGCGGATGTGGCTGCTCTCTGTCAGGTGAGCCCCTGGTTGTCCCCACGCCACCCTTTACCACTTCCCCCCAGTCTCCAGGGAAAAGGGTTCGGGTTGTGACTGTCTCTGTTCCCAGGGACCCAGCAACAGCATGGGGTGCTTAGTTTCTGGGCAGCGAGGGCCGCCTGTCCTGCCCCACTGACGGGACCCCAAAGCGCGGTCGCTGTCTGCCCGTCTCTACAGCCCATGCAAGTCCCGCTGAACTATGCTGGGCAGGTTATCAGGGGACAGATGGCAGTTCTCCCGCCAGGGAAGCGGGTCTTGGGGTTAACAGGCACAGGTCAGCATTCGCCAGGGCCCCATATGGGATGGATTAAGTCGTCCCGTGCTTGGGCGGCCGGTAGCCCCAGAAAGGACCCGTGACCTAAGTTGAAGCCACTTGGCGTGAACACGGGGCTCAGACCCGAGGTGGACTGTGGTTTTCTTCTGGAGGGAAGGGCCAGGGGACTTTTTGTTTGGAGTCACACGTGTCCTTGTGGGGACAGAGTTTATGAAAGGGGAGTTTCTGTCGCTGTGATTTTGGGTACAGAGGGGGGCAGATAGTTAAAATGCTTGGCTGGGGGTTCCTGGGCAGGACGGGTGGAAAATGGATGGGCTCGGAAGCCACACGCTGGCATGGGCTCCCCACATTGAATGCCAGAAAATCAGAGGCTCCAAAGAAACAGAAAAGGCTCTCTTTCAACGAACATTCTGGAACAACATAGCCAGGGAATCTGTCGATGTCAGCAAATGTCTTCATTTTGCATTACCAAAGAGGTGCAGGCAGTTCTAATCATTTATTCAAGAAATATTTATTAAGCACCTGCTGTGTGCCGGATCCTGTTCTAGCCACCGGAGAGCTACATTAGTGGGAGAAAAATAAATAAAACCGAAACGGGCAAAAACCTCCGCTCTGCCTCATGGAGTTCAAACTCCGGCGGCGACACAGACCCGGAGGCAGAGTAAACCAGCAAACCATGCAGTTGGTTGGGAGGTGAGGGACCAGGTGGGAGGATGGGGTGCCATGTGGGCTGGGGGTGCGATTTTGAGAGGGGTGGACTGTGACAAGATGCCACTGCTGTTTCTAGGATCGGGGCCTTTTTTTTTTTTTGCGGTACCGGGGATTGAACCCAGGGGCGTTCTACCTCCGCGCTACACCCCCGGCCCTATTTTTTTATGCTTTATTTTGAAACCGGGTCTCACGAAGTTGCGGAGGGCCTCACTAAGGAGAGAGAGAGAGAGAGAGAGAGAGAGAGAGAGAGAGACAGGGAGAGAGCGAGAGCTGAGGCTGGCCGCGAACCCGGATCCTCCGGTCTCCGCCTCCCAAAGTAC
>PVJS01058413.1:0-11787 GCA_004027185.1 Glis glis
AAAAAAAAAAAAAAAAAAAAAAAAAAAATATATATATATATATATATATTCCTGCATCTTGACTGTAATTCCTAAGGGAAGCTTTGAAAGTTAAGAAATGCTGTCCCCTTGATGGTAGGTGAGTCACCCTTACCTTTGCTGGGTTTTGCTTGGGAATGGGCCAGTGGTAAGGGCAGAATTTGATCATCTTGTGTTTCTGCATGTTCACACTATTCATTTTACATAACAACTAAGCACTCTTTATACATAATCTCAAGATCTAGCTTTCTGTGTGTATGAGCATCTCAGGTAGTGAAGTACAGGGCAATAATCAATACTGTTTATTAGGGTTTCATTGCATGTACAGCCCTGCTGTATGTGCTTTGTGGGGATAGAGAAGGTGCGTTTGTAATAAACTTTCTTCTCTGACCTAAGACCATTGTTGTGGTCTTAGTTGGGTAGGTAAAGTGAGCATGTAAACTGATTATCAAGCATTGAACTATTAAATTGCATTTTCAAAATCACAGCTTGGAATTTTCTTCTTCCCTTCAACAATTCAAATCCTACACATATTCTAAATCCCATCTTAAGACCCACCTCTCATGAAAAGCTTTTCCCAGGAGAGCTCTGGAGTGGAAGGGAACCTGGCCCCAAAGGGTCTATGACAGGACCATCTTGTTCTCATCTCCCCCAGAGTGGGCAAATTCACTGGGCATCTTGGAAACTCCCACAGTTCAGTGGTCCAGGCATTCCCATCCCATCTGAATGAGTTCAGGTTTAACCATGAAGCCAAACTGTGAATGCTATGTCTCCAGGGTGGAGGGCACAGATCATCGAAGGATGAACACGCCAGGGCTCAAGTCCAGCATGAGCTGCAGGTAGCAGACTCTAGGGTACAATCTTTGGGGAGACCCAGGAGCAGACTCAGTTATGGGTGCAGCCTCCCAAATGCTCTATTCTTGTGAGTGGGCATTGAGGCTTGCAAAAGGCAAATTTTCAAACCACTTCATACATGTAACTTTTTCTTAAATGAAAGGATTACAGATACTTAAGTAATAAAACTATAAAAATATATACATATTTGTGTATTTATATGCATATGCTAGGCAAATGAGTAATCAAGGAAAACATTGCCACTGGAGATATCTTTCTATGTAAATGAATAAAATAAATTTAATAAAAATTTTCACCCACCACTTTTCTCTTAAGTATATGATATTACATAAAATAAATGAGAACAATGGAGAAACACCGGAAAATAAAGTGTCAGGGAAATTTGTGAACCTGCTCACAGTCTAATGTGTGCAGATGGTGCCAGAGAGCCTACCGATGTCTCTGTGATACGTTCCAGGGTTCTCCTGGAGACTCTCCAACTGCACACTCCAGAGTGTGGGCTTTGACCACCGGGAGGAAAAGCCTGAGATGATCAACATTTGCTGGGTATCAGTGGGGTGCCCGACTTTGCCGGGCGCTTACACATGTATCACCAAAGCAGTTCTAGAAAGTGATGTTATCCCATCTTAGAGATGAGGAAACAGGCTTAGAGAGCTTAATGAACTAGTAACAAGCAGAGACAGAATTCCATCTGCTGGCAGTTTTCTGACACTCCCAGAGTGTCAGGCTGGAGAAAGATATAAAGGAGATGTCTTCCTTTCATAGAAGCAAGCAAACTCTAGCCACGGACCAAACATACAGAAGGGATGAAGTTGCAGGCAGCCTCCAGGGGAAAAAGCCAGCGAGAGAATAGATTTCTGGTGCGGGAGGAGGGTCCCGAGCTCCTGGGTTCAGTGCTCAACAATGGATCATCGAAAACTTCTCAGAGACCACACAGTGACCCGCGACCCAGCACCTGTGCCAGCCAACAGGGATGTTGCAGACAGGACCTGAGCACTATGCGGCCAGAGCCCAGTGGGATGCTGGGATCAGGATGGAGCCACACGTGCTGGTGACCTTGGAGAGGGCTGCTCACTGCAGGAGACAGTGCGACTTCTCATCTGCATAACTTCCACTGAGAAAGAAGAAGTTTCCTGAGACAGAGTTAAGGCTGAACACTCACCCCTAAGAAAGGTACTAGAATATAGAAAGGCAGTGGGATGCCTCCCGGGACACACCAGCGGGGAGCCCAAGAAGCTGTTTACCCAGGTTCCCTGGGGACCTGGGGGTGCATCCATCCAGGAGAGGTGTGACAAGACAAAGGTCCCCCAAGTTAGGTAGGTATCTGACACATGCTGCTCAGTGGGCTTGGCCCTGACCTCCAGTTTGAGCCTCCTCCTCCCCCAGGCCCTCTCACTGACCTGGCTGCAGGACACACCAAGACTAAGGCAAGAATCACACCCCTTTCCCCTTGCCCGTGGAGCCAGAGGCCTGGGAGACTGCATGAATATACCTATGCTTTCTTAGACTTAAAGCGGTTCCATTCGTTTGTTTTTTTCTTACTCAATTTTTGGGTCGAACCTGTGGCAACTCTATACCGGTCTGGAGGATGTTACCGATGAGTAGAGGAGACAGAAGCAAACAAAGGTTGCGATGCTGTGTGATGCAGACCATGGCAAAAGGAGGTCAGGGAGGCTGCAGGAGTGTGGTGAGGCACACCTGTCCCCAAAAAAGGGACAGGAGAAGAAGAGAAGCTTATGAAGAAGCAGACTCTGTGTCAACTTGTTGATGAGACATCAGGTAAAGAAGGGCAGTAAAATGAAATCACACGAACAAGGGTATGGCTGCATGAATGGTCATGCATGAGTCGAGAGAACATTGCTTCTCACACTGAGACCCATGATTAGCTTCTGTTGAGTCAGGTTCCGAAGAAGTTTTACTAATGCTATTGCTGTTATTTACTTTTATTCTTAGTTCCAAAAAGAGAGGAAAAAAGAAGAGATGGAAAGCTATTTGTATTGGTTAGGGTTCACTAGACTAACAGAATTCACAGAATGAGTATATGGAAAAAGGGATTTATCAGATCAGCTTACAATGTAGTCCCGAGTTCCGACTGCACGTGGAGAGTCAGAGGAACCAGTAGCTGGTCGAGCGGTCTAAAAGCTCTTCGGAGAAACGATGGTGAAGTTTCAGTTAGAAGGGCTGGAGGCCGACGATCTCAGACCAGAGCAGAAGATCAAGAAGCTCTTCAGAGAAATGGCGAAGTTGGAGGCGGACGATCTCAGACGAGAGCAGATGCGTTTTCTTCGGAAAGAGTCGAGGCTCCCTCCACGCGGCTTTCTCCTTCTTTTATCTAAGTCCTGCACCTATCAGAACCCTGCTGCCTACATTTAGGGCAGGACTTTCTGTTTAATCTGCTGTTACACACCCAAAGTCACATGATCTTGGGTGTGTCATGATCCGGTCAAGTTGACAAATTAGAGTAACTATCACACTATTCGAAATTGTATATCCTTATATCCTTTATGTCTAACATGACAGTTATGCTATAAGTTCTTAGAAGACAAGGAACTAAGAATGTCTATTTTAAAAGTACTTGAGTATTAGAGAAAGTCCTCATGACAGGAAATGCAGGAAGTATGAGATAGATAATGAGCTTATTAAAGTTTCTTGAGTCATGGCATTTCGATGTCACGTTGTTAAATCAGTGTGACATCTGCGTCACCATGACCAGCTCTAGCCCTCTTCAGTTGCGGGAGCTCTAGCTTCTTGGGATGTGGTGGTGGTGTTAGAGTGTTCCTCAATATTTATATCCATCCCAGGCCTATACTTTTAAGCTTTCAAAAGGGCTGACATCTGTGAATGACACTCGTTCAATCCCCTTACACGCAGCCTGGACCATCACAGAGATACAGGCGGCATCCTTCTTTCTTTAAGCACATGAGCGGAGGGCTGCTCGTGCAGCACACAACGATGGGATGGAACCACGGTGACAAGTGTGGTATCCCACGTCCCTTCCTTTGCATGACTTGATTCTCAGAAAAAGAACAGATGAAGTCAAGAAAAGAGGATGACATTTTATGGAATGACCCAGGTCCGTGGGCAGTATGACTCTCCTCCTCTGGACATACTGTAGCTGGAGCAGGCCCTGTTTCCCTTGGAAAGGCAGAGCAGTGAGGTAAAGGGGCATGGAGCTCGGTAAAATACCCTTTCTCAGCCTCAGTTTCCTCCTGCGTGCAATGGGGGTTATAGTGCTTATCTCTGAGGAGAGGTTGTGAACATCAAAGGAAGTATAAATACTTGTCTGATGCTTAGCAAAGTGCTTGGCACAGAGTTAGAACTTAGTGCATACTAGAGAACTTTATTGGGTCAGTCTGGTGTTGCATATTCTTGGGCCTGTGGGAGCTCTGAGTTCAGCATTCCTGTTGAACCGCCTTCTTACCATCCCTTAAGCCAGGGATCAGCCTTCTCTTTACCCCAAGCACCTGCACTCCCAGTCTGATGTTGCTTTTGGCATGCCCTTAAAGTCCCGACTTTCTGGTCAGAGTAGCCTTCTCTCAAGGCCCTGATTATTTACTTCGACACTTCAGTGTCCAGAAATAGAAGACTGTCTCACACAATATGTCTTTGTGAAATATTATAGGGAAGGTAATTAAATTGATTGTTTTCAGGTACTATTATACATTCATGTCTGACATGCCTGGAGTACAGGGTTAGAATACATTTATACTAATTAATTGCACTAATTATTACATATGTGAGGTTAGGGCCACTTGGGTATATTATTTAGATTTATGCAAAATAGATGGAAATGGCATAATTATCATACTCTTCAATACAATTATAGCACTGGCTCTCACCCAAGAAATGTGTTTTGAAGACTGAATTAGAATTATCTCCAAGTTTGGCTTTTGCTAATAGAGACAGAGCTTAAATCTTTCAAATCATCTGTTTAACTGATTTCTTTAGGCCCAGTATGTGAAAGACTAGTGGTGGTTTTGGTCATGTTCCCAGTAACTTTACTTGTCAAACATGAACATACAGACATCTGACACAGCCCAAAGAAGGAAAGGGAAAGCATTAAGGTAAAGACTAAAAGTGAATATGCTTTACCATCCCAGTATAACACACAAACAACTAATGAAATCTACAGAGATCATGCTTGATGCAAACACGATAAACAAAATTCAACATAAGAGACAGATTAGAGAATGAATGACCATATTAAAGTTGAGTGCTTGTCATACAAAATAATGTGCCTCAGGGAATATACAACATCACCTTTCTAGGTATATTTAAAAAGTGAGGCCAGGCGTGGTGGCGCACGCTTGTAATCCCAGCACTTTGGGAGGTAGAGACTGGAGGATCCGGGTTCGCGGCCAGCCTCAGCACTCGCTCTCTCTCTCTCTCTCTCTCTCCCCCGTCTCTCTCTCTCTCTCTCTACCTAGTGAGGCCCTCCGCAACTTTGTGAGACACGGTTTCAAAATAATGTATAAAAAAATAGGGCCGGGGGTGTAGCGCGGAGGTAGAACGTCCCTGGGTTCAATCCCCGGTACTGCAAAAAAAAAAAAAAATATATATGTGTATATATATATATATATATATAAAATGTGACTCCTATTTGGAAAGTAAGTGATTTATATACAGATTTTCAGGAAATCATCTAAAATTATTCATATGTAACCATGTAAATATTTTATTTATGACTCATTTAGAATTATGGATCAGAGATTGCTCTGAAATAAAATGTAAGGGGAAATGCAAACTTGGCATTGCCTAGATGATAAGAATGAGAAGTTAGCATTGTTATTTTTATCTCGGAAAAACATGTGCAACAAATAAACACCACTCACTAAGTGGGGGAGGGAGCTGAGGTGTTGGAGGAGATTTGAGAGAAGGCACTATGATTCAGTTTGTAGGACACAGGCATAAGGGAAACTCGGTGAGGCTTAAGTCAGTGAGAGTTGGAGGCAGAGGATAGGTACCAACCAGGCACTCTGCTGCAGTGCCCAGTGATGATGATGATGCTGACTGCTGACAGTGATAGAGACAAGGAGGTATTGGGGTGCTCTGGCGGACACTTGCTTGCTCCGTAGTCCTGCCACAGATGGTTGCTGCTTTAAGCAGCTCCCTAATAACTATTCTGTGGTTCCTCATGCAAGGTCGCTGTACCAGACAGCTTCCTGAAGATTGTTCCGTGGTTCCTGCCACAGAAGTTCGCTGCACCAGGCAGCTTCCTGATCAATAGTCTTCTCACAAGATACCGACATGAAGTCTGATATAATAATTTGGACAGAATTTAATAATTGGGGGGGGGTCAGGAGGACATCCAAGATGACAAATTCTCCTGCCTTATGTAGTCAAGGCCTTTCTTATATAGAGGTTCAAACAAAGCAAATGGGAAGAAGATCACAAGTTAAGACCAGGGAGTGACAATCACAAGACCGGGGAGTGGTAAACACAAACAAAAATTAAGACCAGGGAGTGGCAAGGTGAACATTTCAGGGAAAATAGGAGGTCATCAATGTCCAAGTTTCAGTCCCATCCAGTCCAAGGAAGCTTGTCTGTGTGTGGACAATTTTCACTTAGCATGTACTGTGTACATGGTTAAGCCAGTCCGAAATGGTGACCTCATTGTGTGGGCTAAGATGGCCCCCAACAAGGAGGGAAAACTTACAGTGTTCTAGGAAATGCATTGGGTACTGTATGTATATATGTATGTATGTATGTATGTATGTACTGGGGATTGAACCAAGGTGTGTTCTGCCTCTGAGCTAAACCCCCCAGCCCTATTTTATTTTATTTTTTAAAAATTTGAAATAGGGTCTCGCTAAGTTAGCACGCACTGGGCCTCGAACTTGTGATCCTCCTGTCTCAACCTCCCAAGTACTGTGATTGCAGGCATGCACCACCATGCCCGGCTCACATTGGGTAATTTTAAATGAAAACTCTTTCAGTTCTCACAGCAGCCCTTGATTTATGGTAAAATTATCACCTTCTTTTACAGGTGAGGAAATGGAGGCTTAAGGCAGTTTCCTAGGGCCTCATGGACAAATTAGAGATTGGCAAACCCAGGTGTGTTAAAAGGTAAAAATTTCTTGTGAGACCCATGGAAGACTCCCCCATCAGTGAGAATTTCGAACGTCTAATGTACTGCTAAAATATTCATGGTCATATTTGTTGACAGGAAAGGCATATTTGAAAAGGGATTGACTCTTAGTTGCCTTGGATAATCCAGATGAGGATCAGTGTAAACACAGAAGAATTCTGTAAGTTTCACATTTGGTGATTCTGTAGCAATTTGTGGTTGTGTTGGTACAGTCATATCCCCAGTGACGCAAAGATCTAAATTTTCAGATGTGTCATTGGTACTGTTTACTATGATTTAAAATGACCCTATTTTCTGAAATAAAATATAGATGTTGTGGCCAAAGTTTTATTTATTTTACTTTTCTCTGATTTGTGAATTGTTACAGGAAAATTTTATAGCTCACTGAGTTATAAAAATGGAATCAAGTCTAGTTGTATGTTTAAGGAATCTCATTTGTTGAAACAAACCTCCATAAATCCAGGATGTTTTAGAAATTCTGCTGTGTGGGAATTCCAGGGCTCTCTGGAAGCTCCCAGTACTCTAGTGATATGGTTTGAATAAGCTTCCCCCAAAGGCCCATGTGTTAAAAGCTTGGTCCCCAGCTTGGTGCTATTGGGAGGTGGTGGGATCTTTAAGAGGTGGGGCCTAGTGGGAGGTCTTTGGGGCATGAGTAGTGTGCCCTCAAAAGAGAATGTGGGATCCCTGCCTCTTCCTCTTTCTCTTTTCCAATTTCAGGCCATGAGTAAAGTGGGTTTGCTCTGCCACACACTCCAACCATCATATACTGCTACAGGCCCAAAGCAATGGGGTCAACTGATCATGGACTGAAATCTCTAATACTGTGAACCAAATAAACCTGTTCTCTTTATCAGTCGATTATCTCCAGTGTTTGTTGTAGGAACAGAAGGTGTTTAACACATCTGGTACCTGAGCCTTCCCTAGCTGGAGCCTGCAGCCTTCACCTCTCTTTTCAGTTCTCATCAAACTGTCTTTTGACCTCCTGCCTCCTGACTCCGCTTCTCTGTCTGTTGTCAGCCTCATGATTGAATGGTTTAATTTAGTGATCACAAAATGTCTCACCACTATACCAGTGGTTCTTGGTCATTTGTATCCCATACTGTCATCTACTTTGGAAGTTTTCATTTGGTAAATCCCTGTGTGATGTTGTGTGTATGAAGAAGCCATACAAAAGAAATTATATGGTATTGATTTCTCTGGATCTAATTGTTCTCTTGGGGCTTGGTGAATTTGATTGTCTCTTCCCTCTTCATATATACTTGTGAAAAATCCATAGAATTGTTAATAACATTCTAAATCTACACAATGCATTTTTTTGTTTCTGTCTGACTGCAGATAGTATCAGCCTAAAATGCTAATTCCATTTTATTACAACAATGTGGTAGGTAGGATGGGAAAATATATTTGGTCTAAAAGCAGCTTTTAGCTTCTCAAAGCCAGAAGATTCATTGAAGAAACAGGCTACATTTATTTTGATTTATTCATTCCACTAATTTTAATTATTCATTTGATTTTACTCATTTCCCTAAAAAAAAGCATCTCCCATTTGTGTCCAGATTACACAAAAATAACTGGCAAAAGAAGACTATTTTTATTTATTTTTTATATTAGAGATTGAACCCAAGGGATTCTACCACTTAGTTCTACCCTCCAGCCCTATTTTATTTCTTTATTTATTTTTAAACAGGATCTCACTAAGTTGCTGAGGGCCTTGCTAAGATGCTGAGGCCGACCTTGATCTTGTGATCCTCTTGTCTCAGCCTCCCAAATACTGGGATTACAGGTGTACGCCATTGCACCTGGCTTTGAGAGAGCCTTTTGACATCTCCCATCTGTCGTACTGCCAAGAATGGAGTTTTCTAGCTCTTCTGTGATGACCTAGTGATGTCCCACTTATGGCTTATCCCACCCCATCCCATCCCCCACACTGCCAGTCACTTATGAAGGGAAGCTCAGAAGGATCGTTTCAGCTCCTGAGTAAAATTTCAGCAGTTAAGCTCTTGACTAAAATAATAATTTGTGATTACTTTTGTTTTTCATAAGCCTTTCTTCCTTTGTTATCTCTAGGCAAAACACATGTGCCGGACATTTAGTAAGCACTGAATGAATAAATAAATGAAAGAATGACCAGACACCTTTAAAATATTTTAATTTGGTTTAAAAATTTTATTTTTAAGCTGGGCATGGTAGTGCACACTTGTAATCCAGTACTTGGGAGGATGACACAGGAGGATCGCAGGTTCACGACCAGCCTCAGCTACTTAGTGAGACCCTCCGCAACTTAGTGAGACCCTGTTTCAAAATAAAGAATAAAAAATAGGGCTGGGGATGTAGCTTCAAAGTAGAATACCCCTGGTTCAATCCCCATACCTCAAAAAATTATCTTTAATTAACAAATAAAATGTATATATTTATGGGGTAAAATGTGATGTTTTGATATATGTATACATTTTGGAATGAATAAACCACAACAATTAACATATCCATCATATCACATATTTATCATCTTAAGACCTATTTTCTTACCAATATTCAGACATAGTCACTATGATGTATAATAGAGCTGTGGAATTTATTCTTCCTGATAAAATCAGTGTGATGCTATCCTATTTGTCTAATTTTGCTTTTGTTGCCTATCCTTTTGGGATCAGATCCCAAAAATCTTTGCTGAGACCAGTGTTAGAAAACCCTTTCCCTGTGTTTTTGTCTAGTAACAACTATCTTATTTCTTAAAAATATTTTGGCACTGGAGATTGAACCCAGGGGCATTCGACCTCTGAGCTATACCCCCAGTCCTATTTTATTATTTTATTTTGAGACAGGGTCTCACTATGTTGCTAAATTGCTGATGTTGGTCCCAAATGTGTGATCCTCCTGTCTCAGCCTCCCAAGTACTGGAATTACAGGCATGTGACACCACGCCTAGCCCTAATGACCACTTTTTAAAAGGGAGATTTTTAAGGGATCAGACAGTAGACAATAGGTTTCAGATGGCAAGGGAGGCTCAGAATACACAAACACATATACACATGGGGCGCACACAGGTATACATGTTTGTATGTATTTTGCTATGATGATGTGGTTGATATTACAGGATCAACTTTCTTTTCAAACTTCTCCAGTTTTATTCTCATTCTTCTTTTCCAAACATTTGTTCTAGGTGATATTGTCATAGAAACCTCTTGGCTATTGATAGGTTAGGCCTCCCTCCGTCTGGGCAAAGAATAATATTGCCAAAAAAGGCTGGGTGCTTTAACAAACTCCCTCTCACCTTGTAAAAGGTCCCATGTTACCTTCCAGGGGCCCTGGTGACCTTTTTGACTCTTGCTCATCCTACAGTCTTTTTTTTTTTTTTGTCTATTTTTTCTTCTTCTTTTTTATGTTCATTTATTGGTACATTGTAATTATACATTTTGATATATGTCAAGGTATGAACATCATACATGCACACATTGCACATTTAGCCCTCCCTCCAATCCCACCCTATTCCCTCCCCCTTCCCTCCCTTTCATGCTCCGGATAGTGAATGAGTCTTATAGGGTTGTGTATGTACATCATGTGCTATAGTGTGTTTCCCTCCACCCCTCTCCCAACTCCCTCAGTTAGGTCACCTTCTTTGTCCATCTAAAGATTTCTTCTTCTTCCCTTCTAAGTCCCTTCTAAGTCCCATTCTATCTAGCTCCCACAGATTAGGGGGAACATCTGATTTTTTACTCTTAGTGACTTACTAATATCACGTAGCATGATGTTCTCTAGTTTTCTCCATTTCCCTGCAAATGATGTGATTTTGTTCTTCTTTGTGGCTGCGTAAAATTCCATTGTGTACATATCTCATAGTTTTGTGATCCATTCATCTGTTGATGGACACCTTGGCTGGTTCCAAAGTTTGGCAATTGTGAATTGTGCTGCTATAAACATAGATACAGTCTTGAACCTGCTTGCTGTCTTGGCATTGCTTTACTTGTGTAGCCTGGAGCCTGGTCCTACTTCTTTGTCTAGCCCCACAGAGTAATGATTTATGTGTTACTCAAGTGAATGGTCTCCCTTGTCCATAAACCCTGGGTGTTGGTTTTGTGTCCTTGTTTCTGTGTTTTGAAGGCACACCCAGTCCTTCCTCTAGGCTCAGTACTGGCCACCAAAACCCAAGATTGAATACACTTGTCTCCTTCCCCTGAGTCTTTGGCTGATCAGAAGGAGAGAGGACAGATCAGCACATTTACCTTGTCCACTCTCTACTTCTTGTTCTTGGTCCTCCTTCCAGGAGTAACTTGGTATCGTGGCCACGGGAGACTAATATATTTTCCATTACCCTCTAATGTAAATTTCATCACAATTGTCATCTATACTCCTGACCTATTTCAATCTTTTTTTAACTGTTGAATGTATTTTTTTATTAAATATTATCCAAAAAATTGCTATAACATTGTTATGGAGATTAACATATAAAACACTTGATGAGAGGACAGAAACCGTACTTGCTACCAGATCATGAAAGTAAGTAGTAACTATAAAATTTTAAATTTAAAACAAGTTCTACCACTGAAAACTCCATAAAATGTTGAAAAATATGATTTTTCATACCTTTAAATTTCCTACCAATTTAGAAAATTACATACATTCATTTTTTTATGTTCATTTATTGGTGCATTGTAATTATACATTTTGATATATGTCAGGGTATGAATGTCATACATGCACACATTGCACATTTAGCCCTCCCGCCAATCCCACCCTATTCCCTCCCCCTTCCCTCCCTTTCATGCTCCGGATAGTGATTGAGTCTTATAGGTTTGTGTATGTACATCATGTGTTATAGTGTGTTTCCC
>PVJS01058414.1:0-11784 GCA_004027185.1 Glis glis
CGGGGATTGAACCCAGGGGCATTCTACCTCGAAGCTACACCCCCGGCCCTATTTTTTATACTTTATTTTGAAACCGGGTCTCACTAAGGAGAGAGAGAGAGAGAGAGAGAGAGAGAGCAAGAGAGCTGAGGCTGGCCGCGAACCCAGATCCTCCGGTTTCCGCCTCCCAAAGTACTGGGATTACAAGTGTGCGCCACCACGCCCAGCTCCCCAGCCCTATTTTTTATTATTTGTTTTATCTACTCTTTATGCACTCTTGAGGGCAGAATGCTCATGATCTAACATCTCCCATTAAGCCCCACATTCCAACACTGTTGCACTGGGGACTATGCTTCCAACATGTGAATTTGGAGGGGGTAAAACACTCAAATCATAGCATTTTGTGTGTGTGTGTGTCACTGGGGATTGAACCCAGGGGCATTCTACCTCTGAGCTACACTCCCAGCACTATTTTATTTTTATTTTGAAACAGGGTCTCATTAGGTTGACCAGTGTCTCACTACTTGCTGAGGCTGTCCTCAAGCCTGCAATCCTCCTGTCTCAGCCTCCCAAGTACTGGGATTACAAGCGTGCACCACCACACCGGGCTAAATCATAGCACTTTTTTGAGTCTGTGGTACTGGGCATTGAACCAGGGGGTGGAGGGGACATCTTCCTTTGACCTATACCCCCAGCCCATTTTATTTTTTATTCTGAAACAGGGTTTTGCTAAGTTACAGTGCTGACCTTGAACCTGCAATCCTCCTATCTCAGCTTCCCAAGTACTAGGATTACAGGCATGCACCACCATGCTAGACCAAACCATAGCACTTCGTTATAACATTTTTTAGGTAGAAACACAGCCATGAGTAAATTCTAGTACATTAGATGTTAACAGGACTGTTGAATTGAGCTCCTGGGAATGTTCTTATGGGGAGAGAGCATGTTTCCTTTGCTGAGTAGAAGGTAGAAACAGTAGCATCTTGACCTATGAGGCTGTCCACACTCAGCTGGGCACATTGGTACACGTCTGTAATCCTAGTACTTGGGAGGCTGACACAGGAGGATCTGCGGTTTCAAGGCCAGCCTTAGCAACTTAGTGAGACTCTCAGCAACTTAGTGAGACCCTGTTTCAAAATAAAAAAGTCAAATAGGGTTGGGGGTGTAGCTTGGAGGTAGAATGTCCCTGGGTTCAATCCCCAGCACCACAAAAAAGAAACACACAAATCCTGTATCGTCATGGGTTCACTATATGTCTCCTGAAATTCTTTGTGATTCACTTTTTATGGAAATTAGTAACAGTGAAGTTTTTTAAAGTGTTTTTCCAGGTGAAGTCTAGTGTAAACATGCACATAGTCACAAATATGTAATTCTGTAATTGTGGAATGCCTGTATGCTTTGTTTGGTACATCTTCTGTGGAGATGTCAATGAATATAATACTCCACCTGTGAATATTTTAAATGTTGAAATAAAAATAAAAATTGTGCCTTTGTGTTATCCCAGTTTCAAAAAGAAAAGAAGTAAATTTCTATCTTCTGAACTTCATTCAAGTCAATCTTATTTATCTTGGTTTCTGATTGTTTTGATACATGTAGGCAAACAAGTCCTAACTTACACACATTTCTATATAGTTCTTTCCTCATCTCTTAATTATGGTAGAGCCAGACAGAAAAATGGTTTAATTCTGAACTGACTCTTCATCTAACATAACTATTAACTGAGATTTATTCTGAGCTTTTAATGTTCTTTATTTTATTTTATGTTTTTATTTTATTTTATTTTTTGATACTGGGAATTGAATCCAGGGGTATTTTTTTTTTTTACTTCTACACTCCTGCCCTTTTTACTATTTATTTATTTATTTAGTTTGGTTTGGTTTGGTTTGGTTTGGTTTGGTTTGGTTTGGTTTGCTACTGGGGATTGAACCCAGAGGCATTCTAACTCTGAGCTATGCCCCCAGCCCTTTTTATTTTTTTAATTTGAAACAGGGTCTCACTAAATTGTTAAGGGCCTTTCTAAGATGCTGAGACTGGCCACAAACCTGTGATCCTCCTGCCTCAGCCTCCCAAGTAGCTAGAATTACAGGCATGTGGCTAGCTCTTATCTGCTTTCTTAATTGATAAGCTACACAAATATACCAACTGTTTGGCTTTTAAAAGAATTATTTTGTTCCCAAAGTTTGTAAAAAAGATTTAGAGAGGCCGGGCGTGGTGGCGCACGCTTGTAATCCCAGTACTTTGGGAGGCGGAGACCGGAGGATCCGGGTTCGTGGCCAACCTCAGCATGCGCACGCTCTCTCTCTCTCTCTCTCTCTCTCTCTCTACTTAGTGAGGCCCTCCGCAACTTCGTGAGACCCGGTCTCAAAATAAAGTATAAAAAATAGGGCTGGGGGCGTAGCGCGGAGGTAGAACACCCCTGCGTTCAATCCCTGGTACCACACACACACACACACAAAAAGATTTAGAGAAAGCTGGGAGAGGCCTAAACTTCTGAATGGGTAACAAAAACTGAAACTGAACACTGACACGAGCCCAGTCTGGTGACCTGCCTTGGGTCTCTGAAAACACATCTCTGATTCTAGAGCTGGTCTGGGGTGAGCAACAGTGGACTGTCACAATTGATGTAGTCACTATCAGAAGATCACAGTAAATGCACAGAAGCCCAAATATTATCAACAGTTTTACATTTAAAAGCTTTCTGATGTAATTTTACAGCTGGTAAATCAACCCCTGATGACACAGTGAAATAGGACCAGGATATTAAAGCATTTAAACATGGGTTTTTAATTTGTTAACCAAACGTTAGAACATTTCCTCAGTCTCTTTTTGTACTGAAAAAAAAAAAAAGAAAAGAGGGAGGAAGGAAAGGAAAAAGACCTGCAGGAACAAAGAAAAGTATTAAGGTTTCTTTCAAGGATGTAGGCTGACTTCCAATATTCCAAACCCTTGGTTTATGTCATCGAATGGAAGCTAATAAAAAAATGTACAATTGAGATATCGAATATTTTTCTATTATCAATAATTCTTTACAAGCCAGGCATGGTGGCACACACTTGTAATCCCAGTACTTGGGAGGCTGAGACAGGAGGATTACAGGTTCGAGGACAGCCTCAGCAAGTAGTGAGACTCTCATCAACCTAGCAAGACACTGTTTCAAAATAAAAATAAAAAATAGGGCTGGGGGTGTAGCTCAGAGGTAGAATGCCTCTGAGTTTAATCCCAAGTTCCATTAATTAATTAATTAGTTAATTAATTCTCTATAGAACCAGTATATAAAAAACAAAATTTGGGGGAGGGTACTAGGGATTGAACCCAGGGGTATTCTACCTCTGAGTTACACTCCCAGACCTATTTTATTTATTATTGATTGATTGATTGATTGATTGGTTGATTGCCGTACTGGGGATTGAAGCTAGGGGCATTCTACCTCCAAGCTATACCCCCAGGCCCATTTTTTATTCTTTATTTTGAAACAGGGTCTCACTAAGTTGCAGAAGGCCTAAGTAGCTGAGGCTAGCCGCAAACCTGCTAGCCACAAACCTGCTATCCTCCTGTCTCAGTCTCCCAAATACTGGTATTACAAGTGTGTGCCACCATGCCTGGCGCCCAGACCTATTTTATTTTTTATTTTTGAAACAGGGTCTCACTTAGTTGCGGAGGGTTTCATTATCTTGCTGAGGCTGGCTGCGAACCTATTATCCTCCTGTCTCAGCCTCCCAAATATTAGGATTACAAGTGTGCACCACACATCTGGCTTCAAATTTTATTTTAAAGAGATATGAGGCTGGGCGTGGTGACGCACGCTTGTAATCCCAATACTTGGGAGACTGAGACAGGAGGATCGCAGGTTCGAGGACAGCCTCAGCAAATAATGAGACTTTCATCAACCTAGCGAGATTCTGTTTCAAAATGAAAATAAAATAGGGCTGGGGATATAGTTCAGAGGTAGAATGCCTCTGGGTTCCATCCCTAGTGCCACTAAACCAAACCAAACAAAACATTAAAACTCTTATACTTTTAAGAAGTTAGTGGAAAATAATTCCTAATAAAGAAGGTATAGGGAATATGTAATATCCTACTGAGAGCCTCACTAAGTTGCTGAGGCTGGCCTCTAACCTGCAATTCTCCCATCTCAGTCTCCCAAGTATTGGGATTAAAAGCATGTGCTACCACGCCCAGCTTACTTTATATTTCAGTCTTTGAGAAAATTTTCAACTGCCTGAGACAGTAAAAAGTAACTTTCAGATATCATTCTCTCTACTCAGAAAACTCCTTTTATATGTTCATACACATAATATTGCAGACTGTATTTTCTTTTCTTGTGTGTGTGTGGGGGGGCGGTGTACTGGGAATTGAACCCAAGGACATTCTACCTCTGAGCTACAGCCCTATTTTTTATTTTGGAAGAGGGTCTCACTAAATTCCGAGTCTGGCCTTGAACCTGCGATCCACCTGTCTCAGCCTCCTAAGTACTAGGATTACAGGCATGTGCCACAACGCCCAACTGCAGACTATATTTTATATTATTTTATGTTTTTGTGGTACTAGGGATAGAACCCAGGGGCAGTCTACCTCTGAGCTATACCCCTGGCCTTATTTTATTTTTTATTTTGAAACAGGGTCTCACTAAGTTGCTGAGGGTGGCCTCAAACCTACAATCCTCCCGTGTAAACCTCCTAAGTACTGGGATTACAGGTGTGCACCACCATGCCTGGCTTTGCAGATTGCATTTTCTAAAAGTGTCTGAAACAGTATCTCAGTATCCCAAGTGTACTGAGTTTTTTGTTTATTTGTTTATTTTTTTACAATGTGACCATGATACTCCTCCCATGGAGAGGTAGAGTTTATGTCCTTTCCCCTTAGACCAGCACAACATTTGTGACTGCCTCAACCAAGAGAGCACTGGAGAACTATGCTATGTAAATTCTGAGGCTAGATCACAGAAATGCTAAGTGTTTCCTGTTGCTCTCTTGGAACACTCACTGTAGGAATTCAGAAGATGCTGTGAGGAAGCCCAACAGAGCCCACTCAGATCACATGAGAGGTGGCCCAGCTGATTGACAGCCAGCTTCTTTTGCCAGATATAGGAGTAAAGATGCCACCAGTGATTCTAACCCCAAATCCCTGAGTCCATACCAATGAGTCTTCCCCACTGAGGCTTTAGCTGTCCCAGTGCAATGACAAGCCATCCCACTGAACCCTACCTGAATTCCTGACCCATGGAATCTGTGAGGATAATAAAATGGTTGTTTTATGACAGTAAATTTTAGGATGATTTGTTACTCAGCAACAGTAGTTAAAACATAGATGTTACCTACAAGCCATGCTAATGACAACGTTTTTATTTGCGGTACTGGGGATTGAGCCCAGGGGCATTCTACCTCTGAGCTACACCCCCAGCCCTATATTTTATACTTTATTTTGAAACCGGGTCTCACGAAGTTGCGGAGGGCCTCACTAAGTAGCTGAGGCTGGCCGCGAACCTGGATCCTCTGGTCTCCGCCTCCCAAGTACTGGGATTACAAGCGTGCGCCACCACACCCGGCTAATGACAACATTTTCAATTTCTATAAACATTCCCTGGATAGAACCATATAATAAATTTCATACATGTTCAAAGTAGCCTTCAAATATGAAATAAGAATAATAGGGCTGGGGGTGTAGCCCAGTGGTAGAGCACTTGCCTACCATTCACAAAGCCTTGGGTTCCATCTGCAGCACCATGGGAGAAAACCAGCTAAACACAACCATCCATAACACACTTATATAAAGTCTAAATAAACATATTCTTTTAAGCAATGAAGATATTAACACATCATACCCCTGATACTGAACCTTGGACTATTAAATGTGAATTCAAGTAACCTCAGTGAGTAGTTCTTGAAGAGAAAGCAAGGACTTATGCTCCAACTTCAGTAACCTGAGTAATTCTGAGAATAATGAAGATAGCTACCCAGCAATAATAATTAAAATAATGATAGAATATGACTCTCATTTTGCCTATTAATGAAGACCAAGACCTGGAAAAGTTGCCACTTATATGTTGCATGCCTTTTTATTGGCTAGAACAAAGCCCTTCTGACTTCCAGAATTCTTTTCCCCAAAAGCAGTGTACTCAGCCAAATGAGTCCCATTTTGTTTTTTCTTCAAATTTGTATCTTTTTAGTAGTCTCTTTCTTGAGTTCTAAGCCCTTGGCTTCCAAAGTCTGCTGAGCTTTTCCACGTGTATTTCCCACTGTTATCTCAAACTTAGTTGGTGTCAAACCAAACCTGTGTTCTTCATTGTAAAGCTGAATCTTCTGAGAGAATAATAAAGCACATGAGGAAAATGTTAAAATCTGGTGAATCGGATGAAGGACAAATCAAAGTATTTCTCTGATTCTTGTAATTTTTCTGTAAGTTAGAAATTGTTTCAAAATAAAAAGCCTCAGAACTTAAAAGCATGTTAAAAGAGAAAAAAGGGACAAAAACTGGAAATAAGAACTAAATCTGCTGCATACTTCACTGATTCTTGAAGTGAATGTCTCTTGTTACTGGTGCTGAAACACTTCAGAGTAATCTTTTAGTCTAGACTTCCACAGCTCTTCTGCCCAATTAATCAATATTACTTTGAGCCCGTACTCAAAGTGTGGTACTTGGAGGCTGAGACAGGAGGATCATAGGTTCACAGCCAGCCTCAGCAACTTAATGAGGCCTTCTGCTACTTAGTGAGACCCTGTTTCAAAATAAAACGGGGTGGGGAGGGGCTGGGGGCATAGCTCGGAGGTAGAATATCCCTGGGTCATCCAATCCCCAGTACCACCAAAAAAAAAAAAATTACTTTGTCTTTATGCTGTCATGGATGTTATCATTTTTTTGTCTTCCTGATACCCAGTTCCACTTTTTCTCCTAACAGTGCCAGTGCCAAGATTTTCCTTTGAAGAACCATTCTTCTCCAGTTTTGGATTTTGTATAAGGGTGGGATTCTATCCATTCTCTGAATCCAAATATGAAAATGCAGCCCAAATTATAGCATCTCACAGATGGTCAATAAAGAAGCAGTAGTGCTGGGCATGGTGGTGTGTGCCTGTAATCCCAGTACTTGGGAGGCTGAGACATGAGGATCGTAGGTTGGAAGTCAGCCTCGATTGTTTCCAAAAAAAGTGGGAGGGGGCTGGGAGTGTAGCTGAGAGGCAGAATGCCCCTGGGTTCAATCCCCGGTACCTAAATAAATAAATAAATAAATAAGTAAAATTCAAATAGAGCTGAGGTAGTGACTTGGAGGTAGAACACTCCTGATTTCAATTCCCAGTCTCTATCCCTTTCTCTCTCTCTCTCTTCCTCCTTCTCATAGTAGAGTTCTTTAATTGTTCAAATAGTTAAGAAAAAGTCAGCCGGGCATGGTGGTTTACACTTTAATCCCAGTACTTGGGAGGCTGAGCCAGGAGGATCACAGGTGATTCAAGACCAGCCTCAGCAACTTAGCAACACCATTTCTTTTTTTTTTTTTTTTTGGCAGTACTGGGGATTGAACCCAGGGGCATTCTACCTCCGAGCTACTCCCCCAGCCCTATTTTTTATTCTTTATTTTGAAACAGGGTCTCACTAAGTTGCAGAGGCCCTCACAAGTAGCTGAGGCTAGCCGCAAACCCGGATCCTCTGGTCTCAGCCTCCCAAGTACTGGGATTACAAGCGTACGCCACCATGGCTGGCTGACCCTGTTTCAAAATAAAAAATAAAATTGGGCTGGGGCGTAGCTCAGAGGTAGAATGTCCCTGAGTTCAATCCCCAGTACTACAAAAAGAAAAGAAAAAGTCCTAGGCCGGGCATGGTGGCCCACACTTATAATCCCAGTACTTGGGAGGCTGAGACAGGGTGATCACAGGTTGGCGGCCAGCCTCAGCTACTTAGTGAGGCCCTCTGCAACTTAGTGAGACCCTGTTTCAAAATAAAGAATAAAAAATAGGGCTGGGGGTGTAGCTTGAAGGTAGAATTCACCTGGGTTCAATCCCTGGTACCGCAAAAAAAAAAAAAAGTCCTGATATTGTTAGTTCTACTTTTTTTTTGCTTTAGAAAGGAATGTGCATATATTTGCAAATATAGAGTTAAGTGTGAGTTTACTATAGAACATTATTATTTTTGCAAATAAAGTTGATATTCTCTCTTTTTTCAGTTCTCACCCTGGTTCAAAATGTAATTCCTCAAGTTGAAATACGATATTTAGGTAGGATGATCTAAAATACAATTCCAAGAACTGGAACATTCATCCTTTCAAACTTTGTTAAGCCATCATATTGCAAAGGATGACTTGTTCTTTTACAAGGTTTTTTTTTTTTGTGTGTGTGTGTATATGTGTATGTGGTACTAGGGATTGAACCCAGGGGCATTCTACCTCTGGGCTACATCCCCAGACCCATTTTATTTTTTATTTGGAAACAGGGTCTTGCTAAGTTGCTGAGTCTCACTACTTGCTGAGGCTGTCCTCGAATCTGCAATCCTCCTGTCTCAGCCTCCCAAGTACTGGGATCACAGGCATGCTCCACCATAACCGGCTTTTTGTCTTCTGCAGAATGACTAAATAAACAATATCCAGGAGACCCCAAAAGGAGGCATCTTACTAACAGGAACAGAACCACCCAGCACTTCTTTTGCCACTTTTTTACTTACCCAGACCGTAACTACAGATGTTGAAACTAACTTTCCTTATATTCACAAACAATGATTTAGATATTTTTAATTTTATAGTTATTTCTTTTTCTTCTTCTTCTTCTTCTTCTTCTTCTTCTTCTTCTTCTCCTTCTTCTTCTTCTTCCCTTCTTCTTTATTTTTTTTTTAAGAAGAGGAACCTAGCCAGGCATGGTGATGCATGCCTGTAGTCCCAGTACTTGGGAGGCTGAGACAGGAGGATCACAGTTTCATAGCCAGCCTCATCAACTTAGTGAGATTCTCAGGAACCTAGTGAGATCCTGTTTCAAAACAATAAATAAAAAATGGGGCTGGGAGTATAGCTTGGAGGTAGAATGCCTCTGGATTCAATCCCCAGCACCACCACAAAAAAACCGAGGACCCTAAAGCCATGTGCACAGGGGCATGGTTGGTAGGAGGATTTTGCTCAGATGCATGTGAATATTTTTGCCATGGCTGAGTCTAGTTGTTCCAAGAAGTCTTAATGTACACCTTTTTTTTTTTCTTGTTGATTTTTCTCTACTTTACCTTCTGGAAATGCCAAAACAGTTTATTAAATCTACAAAATGCTGAGATACACATCCCACCCTCCTGTTCTGTTTTCTCACTAACTAGTACCATTGCTCTCTTTGGCAAAGGTACACCTACCAGGTATGTCCCGAAAGATCCCACAGTAGACTATTGGCTCTCCTGCTCACTTTTTTTCCTCTTGCTAAGTCCTAAGGGACTGATCTAATGCCATTTAGCCATCCCCCTCTTTTTTTTTTCTTTTTGTCCCCTTTCTTTTAATAAATGAAACTTTCAGATTGTTTTAGTTTTTCTTCTCATCTAGAAACTCCACTGGCAGGTTGAAGCCCTTGTATGGTATCCAGTGATCAACGCTGAATCCCATCCTTACTGGTATTTGCTCCTTGGAGCTGAAAAAATAAATGTTTTATAAAGCTCAAATTGGCCTTATCAAACAAAACATCTGCTAGATCAGTGAATGACTCATGACAGCAGGAGACAGCAGTGCTGGCCTCTCCAATAGAAGTCACTGCAGTTAATGGAAGCTATTATGGGAAAATTCTGGCAAGAAGTTTTCTTTTTCTTTTCTTTTTTTTCTCCTCCTTCCAGACAGCTAAAAATTTTTTAAAGAAAAAATGTATTCAGTTGCTAGGGTAACTGTGGTTTCAAAACTACCGTAACAAAAGCCAGATATCACATATCAAACTACCAAATTGTTAATTTGACTGGTATTTTAAAATAACTCCTTGAAAGAGATGTTTTCTCCTTATCTAGCTATAGAGAACAGAAGAAAGTAAAGAACAGGAGGAAAATTAAGGAGAAGAGATTAAAAAGGAAACTGGTAGATTTATTTAAGAAATGTTTTTGCCTTACCTAATATTTGTTGAAAAGAAAAATCCGTTCATGTTATAGATACACTTGCATGCAGGAATTATTTAGTCAGATTCAAAACATAAAGTTACTAGGTTATCCTGTTTTCAATTTCTCTTCCCAAATTTCAAACCCTGACTGAGTTTTATGTTGCTTGTTTGTTTTATGGTACTCGGGATTGAACCCAAGGGTGTTCTACCTCTGAGCTACACCCCAAGCCCTACTTTATCTTTTATTTTTTATTTATTTATTTATTTATTTATTTATTTATTTATTTTTGTGGTACCAGGGATTGAACCCAGGGGTGTTTTACCTCCGAGCTACACCTCCGGCCCTATTTTTTATCCTTTATTTTGAAACCGGGTCTCACGAAGTTGCAGAGGGCCTCACTAAGCAGCTGAGGCTGGCCGTGAACCCAGATCCTCTGGTCTCCGCCTCCCAAGTACTGGGATTACAAGCGTGCGCCACCACACCCGGCCTACTTTATCTTTTATTTTGAAACAGGGTCTCACTAAGTTGCTGAAGGCCTCCCCAAGTTACTAAAACTGGCCTCAAACCTGCAATCTTCCTGTTTCAACCTCCCAAGTACTGGGATTATAGGCCTGTGCTACCATGCCTGGCTCTTGCCTGAGTTTTTGTGGCACTGGGGATTGAACTCAGAGGCATTCTACCTCTAAGCTGTACCCCCAGCCCTTTTTAATTTTTTTTGAAACAGGGTCTTGCTAGGTTGTTGAGGGTCTAGCTAAATTGCTGAGGCCTCCTAAGTACTGGGTTTACAGGTGTGCATCACCACATCCAGCTGTTTCTTCATTTTTCTTTTTTTAAATTTATTTTTATTTTTTTATGTTCATTTATTGGTGCATTGTAATTATACATTTTGATATATGTCAGGGTATCAATATCATACATGCACACATTGCACATTTAGCCCTCCCTCCAATCCCACCCTATTCCCTCTCCCTTCCCTCCTTTCATGCTCCGGATAGTGATTGAGTCTTATAAGTTTGTGTATGTACATCATGTCCTATAGTGTGTTTCCCTCCACCCCCCTCCCAACTCCCTCAGTTAGGTCACCTTCTTTGTCCATCTAAAGATTTCTTCTTCTTCCCTTCTACGTCCCATTCTATCTAGCTCCCACAGATTAGGGGGGACATCCGATTTTTTACTCTTAGTGACTTACTAATATCACTTAGCATAATGTTCGTTAGTTCTCTCCATTTCCCTGCAAATGATGTGATTTTGTTCTTCTTTGTGGCTGCGTAAAATTCCATTGTGTACATATCCCATAGTTTTGTGATCCATTCATCTGTTGATGGACACCTTGGCTGGTTCCAAAGTTTGGCAATTATGATTGTGCAGCTATAAACATAGATACACATGCATTAGTCTGGTAGTTGGGTTTTAGTTCTTTGGGGTAGATGCCTAGAAGTGGTATTGCTTGATCATACGGTAGGTTTATTTCCATTCTTCTGAGGATCCCCACACTGTTTTCCAAAGCGGTTGCACTAATTTGCAATTCCACCAACAGTGTAGTAGAGTTCCTACTTCTTCACATCCTCGCCAGAATTTGTTGTTGTTTGTGTTTTTAATGATTGCCATTCTAATTGGGGTTAGGTGAAATCTCAGGGTAGTTTTGATTTGCATCTCTCTGATTGCTAATGATGTTGAACATTTTTTCATACATTTATGGGCCATTTGTATTTCTTCTGTGAAGTGTCTATTTAGTTCACTTGCCCATTTTTTGATTGGGTTATTTGTTTTTTT
>PVJS01058415.1:0-11787 GCA_004027185.1 Glis glis
CCAGCTACTGGTTCCTCTGACCCTCCACGTGCAGTCAGAACCTGGGACTACATTGCTGCAAACTGTAAGCCCATCTGATAAATCCCTTTTTTAAATATACTCATTCTGTGTATTCTGTTAATCTAGAGAACCCTGTCCAATACAGATTTTGGTACCAGGAGTGGTTCTAGAATAACAGAATTGCAAGAATGTATTTTCTTAGTTGGTTTTCTGGCTTCTGGAGCTGGCTCTCCAATTTGATTAGGCCTAAAGTGAGTGAAGGCCGTTCTTCGGTTAGTAGGGGAGGTGATACCCCATGGTGTGAACTATTTAAAGCTATACAAAGGGTGGATCCTTTCGATTACCCTAACTCTCCTCTTGTGAGGGGTAAAGAGTTTAGTGACTCTATATATCGTACTTTTGAACATTTCCTTAATACTAAGGAATATACTGATGTTGGCTGGTTGCTCCTGGCATCATTGGATAAATTAGAGTGGGAAAAGGATAAGCTTGGTGGAGTTTCAGTTCCAAGAGCAGGAGGCCGAGAAGATCAAGCTCTTTGGAGAAAGACGAAGCCGGCGGCCGACGATCTCAGGCGAGAGCAGATGCGTTTTTCCTCGGAAAGAGTCGCACGCACCCTACGCGGCTTCTCCCTCTTTTATCTAAGTCCGCACCTATCAGAATCCTGCTGCCTACATTCAGGGCAGGGCTTTCTGCCCAATCCGCTGTTATACACCCAAAATCACATAATCTTGGGTGTGTCATGATCAGGTCAAGTTGACAACCTAGATTAACTATGACACTTTTGTAAATGTATATGTGAAGTGTCTCATGTTTTATGCTCTAACAAGACCAGGAAGTCTATGCTGTGCAGTTAATAACAGCTAGGGAGCATTCCTGGAACTTTGCTTTAAGTAAAATATGTTGATTTATTTGAAAAAAAAAGTGAGTTCAATATTGTTATCTTAAGTAGATACAGTCTCTTTGTGTGACTTTTTGTCTTAATTGAGATAAATACCTAAATGATACTGTTTAAAGAAAAACGGTTCTACCTCTCCACCTTTGCAGAGCAGCAATTGTTATACTTAGGATGTGTTTTGTTATCTACCTTCATTTTTTTCTAGGAATGTCCTAGGATCCTCTTTAGAGTCTCCACTGAGGTTTTATATCATTGTTATCATAAAATTGTAAATTCTTAAGTGCACCTAAATTACTTGGGATCTCAGGGATATTTTTTTTTCTTCTTTCTTCTGAGGACCCCAAGCTGCCTCAGAGGATCCAGTAGGAGATAATAGAGCTCCCTGAAAGGCAGGGGCTATAGAGCACTCTGAGAACTACATAATGGGGTCAGGGATACTCGAATCACCAATAATTTGCAGCTGCTTGGGCTGCATCTCCATGGTGGGGACGCTGGCCACAGGTAGATTGTCAGCACGGGACAGACGGAAAGTCTGGTCCTAGTAGAGATTCTTTTTTTTTTCTTTTCAGAATAACAAAAGAAAACCTCTTAAAGCACACAAAATTAAAAGGCCACAGGTAATTTAATATCTATCCCTGAGAACTTATCCCTTGGGTGCATATTAAATAAGTGGAAGGTAAGGACTTAGAGAGAAAAAGGAGGAAGCTAGTTGTTTGTTGCCGAGCTTGGCCCTAATGTAAATTAAAGAAATGAGGCTTGTTCTGTACATGGGAAGGAAAATGGACAGAGATCTGAATATTTGATTTTTCCCCTCTGAGGAATATAATATGGTGATGTTTGATGCAGCTCTGCCTCATGGTGACAGTGTCCACCTGAACTCTTTGTTTCAGTGTCAGCCATGATTGGTAGACCCTGCCCCACACATCCCCTGCTGTATGGGCTTCCATATTTGTGTCCTCTATTTTATAATAGAGACTCACTGTGTCACAGGACAGGAATCTGTGATAGGTTGTAGTTTGATTTGGGGGACTATGAATCTGGCTTTATGTTTAGTAAATATCTATAACTCTCTTGACCCCTATCTGTGGGGATATAATGCTTGGCAAATTAAAGCTATAAGATATGTGTTTTCTGCCTATTTTTATGTATGTTTGTAACCATAAGTGTATTGTCTATTGTGTACATGGTACCAAAATTGACTTATATACACAAAAGAGCACTCATAAATGTAAAAAAAAAAGCACTAACAGCATCAACAACAAAAATGGATTGAAATACCCTTTAGTCCACATGACACTTAAGTCTTTAACAAATAAGTTAATTTAAGTTTGTTGGTAATATGAAAGTAAAAGATGTCATTAAAATTGTTTTTTTCAGATTAGCCAATTAAGATTGTATTATCTGTTCCTACTTGATGTTTAAATTGTAATGTTCATTGTTTTTAGGATTTTTTATTTGTTGAAAAATAATGACTTAAAATGGTATGACTATTAAAATGGGTAAATTAGGTAAATATAAATGATAAAAGTTTTTATAAATGTCTTATCTTAAAATCTAAATTATGTATAAGTAAGTTAAAATGCTAAATATCAATTGTGAAAGTATTCTTGGCTTCTTAAATCAGCAAAAGACAATATATTTGTCTATTCAACGTGTTTTCATATATCTAAGAAGCAGTTTAAGGTTGTATTCTTTTGGATGTTAACTAAACATAAGTTACTAAACATAAATTACTAAGAGTTAAAATTCTCATTAATATGTGATTCAACATATATAAGGTTAAAGAATTTTTTAGGCTGAATTTTGGTGAATAACTATTAAGAACACAAAGTATTTTATCTTGCCCAGTTAAGTAATTCATTTAAATTGAAAGTTTTTTTTATAACGATGGTTTTAAGTGTAAGTTAAATTGCTAAGACAAAAGGAAACCCAATAAATAATAGGAGATATTTATAGGTATAAGGGGTATTTAGTGAGGAAAGTTGAAAGAGGAAAATGCTTTTAGGTATTTTTAAGGATTAAATGTTAGTTAAATTGTTAAGACAAAAGGAAACCCAATAAAAAACAGGAGACATTTGTAGGTTTGAAGAGGTATTTAATGAGGAAAATTAAAAGAAAGAGTTTTACTCTTTCTAAAAAAGCATTTTATGCTTTTAGGTGAGAAAGGATTTTGTGTGGCAAGATTTTTATTCTAAATGACTAAATTATCCCATAGGGGAAAAGAAAGGTGAGAACAAAAATCAGAAGGTAAATAAGTCACAGAGGGTTTGAGGAAGTTGCAAATGATTTATAAAGGAAAGGAAATTTTGTATGTGTAATAAAGTTGGTTAGAATTAAAAGAAACTATTTAAAGGGTTTCTAAAAGTCACACTTAATGCATTGTTTTCATGTTGAAAACAATTAGGTTTTCTAAGGATATTAATCTGCTCTTGGTAAAATTTTATAAAAACTAGCCTAGAGAGTAAAAATTTTTTTTTCATTTCATTAAGATAATTTCCTATGTTCTTTATATTTAAAACAATATGGTTTTCTGCTTTTAACATTTACAAAGAACTTGCTTAAAATTGTGTTTTATCAAGATAGTCTCTTGTGTTTACTGTCTTTGGTTACCTGGCAAGCTGCATCTTAGCAGAATCAGGGTTTAAGTGTCTGTATTTTAAAGCCTGTTAAATGATTACTTTGTAAATCAGGCTGAATGAACACTATTACTTTGGGTTGCTATAGTATATGACACTCTATATATCTGTGACCATAGACGTGTTTACATCTGAGGGCTAAATATGCTGTGTATCTGAGGTTCTTCTAAAGGTTTCATAAAAGTTTATAAAATTAAAGGTATATGGGTTTTATAGACATGTAATGTAGCCAATAAATGATCTCTTTATGCAACGTGCATTGTGTCTGAATCTTAATCATCTACAATGGTTAATGAACTTATTGAAATTTTTGCCATCTATATATATTTAGTACCATTAAAAAAACTCTGTCATTTAAGACCTGGTTTATATCTTTGTTTGACTGAATAAATGTTTTATTGTTGTATTAAAGAGATACAATTGTCTACCAGATAATAAGCTTATTTCTGATCAGTAACACTCTTCTATAAACTTATAAAAAAGGTCTAGAGTTATTATTTGATTTTTGTCAATGCTGTAAACCTACACAGACTTATAGTTATCTTATTGAGCCATGGATTCAAAATTTCACTCCAATAGTAAAGGTTAAGTTAATATATATGTTAATTTCTATGTACCTGTAATATTAATTATTACTGGCCTCTTTGTAAGTTAAATATATTAGTGTTTCCTAAGTATCTTCTAAAATGCAAAGCTTAAGAGAACACTTTACCAAGCTGGTATCCACTAAACCAAAAAATTATTAATAGTAGCATATATTTTAAGGTTTACATTTTTGTGTGTTCCTAAATTGTCTTATGACCATCTTTAAGCAAAGATATTAGAGATGCTTGAACACTTGGCATTCCAAATCATACCACTCTTATTAAAAATCGGGTATTAATAATATATATATAGTCAAATTTAAATGGGGATTTGTTTATATCATCAAATATTATTAGAACTATTATATGAGCTGGATTTGTTTTGTCCATAATAGTTTTGTTTTGTATTTTCCTTATATATCTTGTAATTGATGTCTATCAACATTACAGATGTACAATTTATAACAGAATAACCTAAACAATGTTTTGATAGCCATTACCTGGAAAATAGATAGGCTGTAATATTGATTCCTATTCATTAAAAAGGTTACCTTCTTCTTACCTTGTTGGTGTTCAACAACTGAGACTTGGAGAACAATCAGGAAATAAAAGAACAAAGAAAAAAACAGCCAATATTATTTTGGCCCTTGCCTTCCACGGTCAAGGGCTCTGCAAATTCTGATAAGTCACCCAACCTCCCGATTAGGGAAATTGTGAAGCACCAGTGCATATTCTGTGAGAAGGCAGGTCAGTGGAGAAGGGAAATGTCCCCATTGCTTCAAGGGAAGCCAAATGATCAGGAAGACCATGACCCATCCTTGAAGATGGCACAACTGGTAGAGGAAAAGCCTCACAAATTCCCTGAGAGTAACCCTCAGGGAATTTTGAGGAGCTTTGACTGACCTTAAGAGCAAAATTTTATAAAAATTTATGTTTGTCCAACAGTGGACTAGCTATAGAAGACAGACTTTTGCCCTTCATCAACCCTTAATATTAAGGGATGCAAGTCTCAGAGGGGGAAAATGAGGTAGGATAGGAAAAATTAAAAAAAAAAGGTAAAAAAGGAGACAAACTGGAAAAGAAGGAGGAATTACAGTTTTAAAATCTAGAAACTTAATAAACGTTATCTTTACCCTACAGAGCCTGCTTCTTTCTTAGACAAAAATCTTCAGTAGGCCCGCACTTTTAATCATAATGGCCCCTCTCCCCACCTGAGATTCCTGAGGTGCTTAGCAAACACAGGATCCACATGGAAGGTCACGCTCAGGCATCACCCAGCCACCACCCAGTGATCAATGTCGGGAACCTGAGGATTCTGAGGAAGTCCACACCTCCACCCCTGCTGTGCACCGCTACTCACCCCCTCATAGGAATCTCCTAAAAGAAGAACTGTGAGACCCCAATGGTGTTCTCTCCCTTTTGAGATGGCCTGTGTTCTCCCTTGAATGTGTATCCCCAACTTTCCTAAATAAACCTCTGTCTTTGTCTCTGAAAAAAATAATATAGCAAACATTCCAAACATCAAATTAAAAATCTCTGTTAATTTAGAGTAGTTTGGACAGTACAAAATTGTCAAAATTCAACTGTTTTTGACCTAAAAATAGCAGATCCATGTGAGTCTAATATTCACAAACATTTACCATCTAATAATTTGTTTTGCTAATCCTGTGTATCAGCTGAATCTTAGAAGTATACATCATTTTAGCATGATTTTAGTATTAATTGTTTCTTTGGATAGGAGTATGTCATCGAGGTTTCTGCTACCCTATGCCACATATTGTCTTGCACAGAGGAGGAGTTCAAGTCATTCTAGCTATTGATTAACTGTAATGATTTACAATTTGAGATCCTAACATGGAATGAGTGGTTACTTACTATTATCTCCAGATTACTGTCTATAATTTGACCAAAACCCTCATTGCTTGGCCTTGCCAAATAAAGAGTGTTCAGAATACTGGAAATTTCCAAGTCTTTAATGTTTTGAAATGTTCCCAGGGTGATGATTACCCAGACAAGGGCCATCTGACTTGAGACTACACAAGCAAAGCTGATTCTATTTGATTTTGCTACTGATTAAAGAGCCAGGGAAGATGACACCCATCTCAGAAGATCATTAGCACCATTAGCCAGAAAAAGCATCTTCTAGTTTCAGGATGTTGGCCAGCAAGAGCCTTTCATTGGTGCCAGAAACTTGGGACCCAAAGCCATTGCTATGTTTTCTGTCTCTGATCTTTCTTTTAGAGACAGCAAAGTGTAACCTTTTCTCCCATGCATAAGTACTGGCCACCAGTTGTTCCAGATTTTGGGGCTAATATCAGCAAGGTCTAAAGACAAACTGATGGATGATTTAGCTTCACTAGTTGCTGCCCTGCACTAGTTATCAGGTTACATACAGGTGAACAACTGTGTTGTGCCATGTGGGCACATGCATGTTGTATTGTTATTTGCGTTGAGAGGTCCTTGATAAAGGCTCCATTATTGTATGCAGTTCCTGCGTGCCAGCTCTAAAGGGAACAGTGTCCTCTCTACTCAAAATGTCTGATCTTGGCCCTTTATGTTTAGCTGAGAAAATGAAGAAGTTAGAGGAGGATGAGAGGATTAAAAGTTGGCAATAGGGGTAGGGAAAAAAACTAGGCACTTCCCCTATGCCTTCCTCCGGTAATGTAGCCGTTGGCATGCTTCCCAGTGACCTGGCAGTTTGATGACAGAAAGAAAGAAAGGTTATTCAACAAGAGGGACATTCCAATCAATCAGTATCTTTTGCTGTGGACAGAGAAGTGGCCTATGGACTTTCAAAAGAAGGAAATACACATAGAGAAAATAATCCCTATTATATTGGACCCTACTGTTTAGTTTATATTAATAGGATGCAGCTGTTCTGATCCAGAAAGTAATCTACCCTTCTTTGCTGCAATTTTCTTTTTCTTAAAATAGGGATAAATGGCACCTACTTCATAGGTGGTTGAAGATTAAATGAGTTAGCATATATAAAGTGCTTAGAACAGAGATCAGCAAACTGATCTATGGGCCAAATCTATCCAGAAACCTTTTTTTAAATCATTCATGAGCTAAAAACATTTTAAAAACATTTTAAACATGATTAGCTTTTAAATGGTTATTACATACTTTCAATTTTACCTCTTGCTCTATAAAGCCTAAAATGTTTACTATCCGACCTTTTAAGAAAAAGTTTGGTGACCCCTCGCATCCAACAGTACTTGCCACATGGTGAATGCTTTTAAAGTATTAGCTATTATTAATAGTATTATTTATTGCACTATGTTATTTCAAATTATACTCTCAGAAGTAATTGTCTAAGAAAAAGGGCCAAGGTGTCAGTGCAATACTTCATCCAGCTTCTTGTGTTGACTCCAGGGACTCCTAGATCTCAGTCTCTCAAAAGGTGCTCTGAAACCAGGGTTTAGGGAGAGTTCATTCAGGACTGGTGCCCAGATTCCAGAAGTGGGATTCTGCTATTCTTACTGATTACCTATTTATTAAACATCTGCTTAGTGGTATCTTTGTCCTTTTGTTGCTGATGGGTGTATCAGGAAACAGATTTCTCCGAAGTTCATGGCCGGACCCAGCACTATTTAGGTTTCATCCCTAAGGTTAAAAGAAACAGGTCTACTTGGGTTCTTTCATCTAGTTCATTTAAAGGTGGAGAATGCCTCTAAAATCATTTTAACCACTTCACATTTTAAATGTTTCATTGAGTCAATCTCTAAACATTTTCATGCTAGTTAACAGACCACTTATTAATAGACCACTAAGCAGTTAATTGGCCACTTATAGAAATCTATTTCTGATGTTATATATGAAAATTAGCAAAATATAGGTTGTTGATCAAGATATAGGGACCAGGCCTCTTGTAGTACCACCTTTGGGTTATGGGTTCCTGATAAGAACACAAGCATGTCATTCAATCTGGAATACATTATGAGTCTGATTTCTGACCTAGAGCTTATACACCCTATTTCACATTGCATGTGCTGAGGTGTTTAAGTTAGAGACAGTTACCTATTTAAAAAATATTTGCTCTGTATCCTTTGTCTAAGCTTGTCAGCTTCTTGTTTTCTTCTGATTTTTAGGTGCAGTTCTTAATAATTCACAACATTTATGCTTTATCTTAAAAACAGATAATCAAATAATCTTTTGAAAAGTTGGCTAATGATCTGTATTTAAAAATCAATAGCTGTTAGAGTGCTCTCAACTTGGGGCACAGAGTACATTGTTAAAACATACTATGCTCTTCTGTGAGGAGGATCTGTTGTTATTTCAAATATCTTTTATATGTGTGTGTTGGAGGGGTGAATGGAAAAGAGGGTTGAAGGAAGAAAGAACAGAAAATGATCCAAGAATTAAGAGTAAAATTCTATGGGCCAGAAAGAAACATTGCAGAGAAAGGAGGAGGGGGGATAGAAAGCTGGGGTATTTCGTTGGCATAGAAATTAATAATTTAAGCCGGGTATGGTGGTGCACGCTTGTAATCCCAGTACTTGGGAGGCTGAGACTGGAGGATCCGGGTTCGTGGCCAGCCTCAGCTACTTAGTGAGGTCCTCCGCAACTTAGTGAGACCCTGTTTCAAAATAAAGAATGAAAAATTGGGCTGGGGGTGTAGTTCGGAAGTAGGATGCCCCTGGGTTCAATCCCAGGTACCGCAAAAAAAAGAAATTAATAATTCAAAAAATTGGAATGTTTTAGACAAGGTATAGGCATGCATTGAAGATAAAAGATACTGCAGTTAGCACAGTGCATAGTCCATTATGTTGTGGCTGGTTTTTGAACTCAGGGCCTCACACTCAGTAGGCAAGCACTCCGTCACTGAGCCACAACCTCAGCCCCAAAGTACATTATTGTTATATGTAATCACCCTACTGTACAATTATTGTGAACAGTTGAAAATACAATTTCACATTTTATAGTTATGGTGATAAGGATGTGAAACAGATGAATCAGGGTGGTGATAATAGATATAGTGGCATGTGTTGTGTGTGTGTGTGTGTGTGTGTGTGTGTGTGTGTGTATGAATTTACATGACATAAATTTATAAAATTGGCATTTCTTGAATGTGTACCTGGTGCCAGATACCATACTAAACAGGTAAGTTATATTACTTAATTTCTAAGTAATAGCTAGCATTTCTTAGATTGATAGATATCTAATTGATAGTTACTATTACTGTTTCTATTTTAAGAGGGATCTTTGATTTAAAGGAGTCAAATGACTTTCTATTATTTAAACCTGAAGAGTGACTTCGAATCCTTTAACCACCATGCTACATTGACTTGGTATGGCTAAATAAATGAAGCCAAGGTGGGAGTAGCAGACACTTGATAACCCCAAATAAGTACTTGACTTTCAAGAGACAAAATCTGTTTTATTTGTCAATCTATGGTAGATATCAGAGATTTCAACATTAATGCTAGCCTGAAACCTGGTTTAGGTATTATGTAGGTTCTAAAGCTTATCACATAATTTATTAATTTTTGAAGAAAAAGTAGCTTTTCCCAACATTGTGCTAGATGAAATAATTGGATTATAATTTCTGTTTTTTTTATTCAGGGTGTGTGTGTGCATGTGCGTGCATGTGTATGCATGTGTGTGTATGCGCGCACACATACACATACACACACACACATTTTAAAGGAAGTTTAGAAACACTGCATCTTGAAATTTCAATTGAAATATGGTACTTTTTAGTTCCTAGTTAGGGTCTCCATCACTAACATCTTCTGAACATGATTACTTTATGACCACTTCTCTTATCCTCTGTATTCCACTGATTTAACTCTGGGGCCTTGATGATCCTGGAAGAACTGCTCCTTCCAGTCTTAGCCAGATTCTAGAGATAGTAAGCAACTCAACTGTGAGCACAGCTTTCAAATGTAAACCAACCAATCCGGAGGCCATGCCACCAACCACTTTCTCTATGGGGTTCTCACACTCTGAGCCACTACTCACCTACTTTAACATTCCCAGGGCCAGGTACCAAACAACTAGGCGTAGCTGCTATGTCCTCAGGCCTGTTGGGTTTATTCAAAATAGCTAATCTGAAACATGCTTAGCATGCCTTGCCCATTCCTTCTTATAGAAACCCTAAAAAAGACTCTTGCCTCTGCCTCCTGGCCTCTCCCTCTCCAGCCTGGTTCTAGTGCCTCCTCCATTGGCCTCTCCACACATGTGGCATACCTTATCTCTTGGGATCTGTAACAAACTGTCTTTCCAATGGCAGTATTCTCCTGATCTGTCTTCTTAGCCATCTCTGAATAATAATAAACCTTTTGTTTTTTTTTAAACCCTATCTGTCTAGCAGAACAAAGGGCAAACATCCTCTGGGGGAAAAATAAAAATCCCTGTAGCCTCTGCAGGACTTTCATATACAATGGTTTACATACAATAAAAGTAAATAGGAGAGAGATTGAAAGGGAAGCAACATTTGAAGAGATAAAGGCCAAAAACTTAAGAATTGATGGACATTTCATCAGTGAGGCTCAACAACAGAAAGTTTAACCGTGGAATGAGTAGACTGATATGGTATATCAATACAATGCGGAAAGGAGTTCACTCTGTTATACAGAACAACAGGGTGAACTGCACAGATATGAGTGAAACATACCCCAGTTCCATTTTTATAATTTTTTTTTTTTTTGCAGTACCGGGGATTGAACCCAGGGGCGTTCTACCTCCGCGCTACACCGGCCCTATTTTTTATCCTTTGCTTTGAAATTGGGTCTCATGAAGTTGCGGAGGGCCTCACTAAGTAGAGAGAGAGAGAGAGAGAGAGAGAGAGAGCGAGCTGAAGCTGGCCGCGAACCCGGATCCTCCGGTCTCCACCTCCCAAAGTACTGGGATTACAAGTGTGCGCCACCATGCCTGGCTCCATTTTTATAAATTTTAAGAGTAGCCAAGATTAATCTATGATGATAGAAGTGAGATTGCTTTTTTATTCTGGGGGAGTATTTACTAAGAAGGGTATGAAACATCTTTTTAGGATGTTGGAAATATTCTACATCTTGATCTGCATGGTCATTACATTTGTGTGTGTGTGTGTGTGTGTGTGTGTGTGTGTGTGTGTGTGTACATGAATATATATGCTTAGGAGTTGTACATTTCTTAAATTTTTATCTCCATTAATAAATGACACACTTAACTATTAGTCTATGATCATTTATTCTTTATGGATTCCCTGCAGCCAGTAAATGCCAATAAATATAGCTTATATATTCATTTTAAATTAAAAAAGAAACTAAAACATATTGTCTGCATTGATCCAGAGCTGAGAATAATAGAGAGTGAAATTGTATGTTTGTACTGGAAAGAAGGTGAGTTGAATAAATATGATTCAAAGAGGAGGACAATCCTGGAGACAGATTCATTTCCAAATGACTTCTGGAGATGAATTAAACACTGTTTGTTGGGTCAAGGGCTTTCATTTTTAAGATAAGAAGAAGCCAGGTATAATGGCACATGCCAGTAATCCTAGTACTTGGGAGGCTGAGACAGGAGGATCTCAGGTTCACAGCCAGCTTCAGAGACTTACAGCGAAGCCCTCTGCAACTTAGTGAGACACTATTTCAAAATAAAAAATAAAATAGGGCTGGGGTATAGGTTAGAGGTAGAATGCTACCCGGTTCAATCTCCAGTACCGCAAACCACACAGACACAC
>PVJS01058416.1:0-11780 GCA_004027185.1 Glis glis
CTCTCTCTCCCTCTCTCTCTCCCTCTCTCTCTCTCTCTCTCTCTCTCTCTCTCTCTCTCTCTCTCTCTCCCCCTCTCTCCCCCTCTCTCCCCCTCCCTCCCTCCTTAGTGAGGCCCTCTGCAACTTCGTGAGACCCGGTTTCAAAATAAAGTATAAAAAATAGGGCCGGGGGCGTAACGCGGAGGTAGAACGCCCCTGCGTTCAATCCCCGGTACCACAAAACAAACAAACAAACAAAAAAACAAAACTAAAAGGGCTGAGGGTGTAGCTCAGTGTTAGAGCACCCCTGGTTTCTATCCCCAGTACCACCAGAGGGGGCAAAAAAAAAAGCTGTCCTACTAGTAAGGCTCAAGAAGGGGGAGGGGGGTTTGTCCCATCCTTTCCTGACTTCTTGTGTCATGAAACAGGAATTCCATATCCTAATTTTATCGCCACCAAACTGTTGGTAGTCAAATCTTTTTTGGGTCGGGTGTGGTGGCGCGCGCTTGTAATCCCAGTACTTGGGAGGCGGAGACAGGAGGATCCGGGTTCGCAGCCAGCCTCAGCTACTTAGTGAGGCTCTCTGCAACTTCGTGAGACCTGGTTTCAAAATAAAGGATAAAAAATAGGGCTGGAGGTGTAGCTCGGAGGTAGAATGCCCCTGGGTTCAGTCCCTGGTACCGCAAAAAAAAAAATCTTTTTTGCTGGGCATGGTGGTGCATGCCTGTAATCCCAGTACTTGGGAGGCTGAAACAGGAAGATCACAGGTTTAAGGACAGCCTCAGCAGCAACCTGGTGAGACCGTTTCCAGACAAAAAAGGCTAGGGTGTAGCTCCGACGTAGAATGTCCCTGGTCTCAATCCCCAGTACCATACACACACACACACACACACACACACACACTCACAAAAAGATCTTTTTTCTCCCAGCTCACTTCTCTCCCTCACACTGCAGTATCCACCCCAACCACAGCAGTCAGTTGTTACAGTTAGAAGCTTCTGGATTGGCCAGAGCTGTAGCGCTCAGGTAGGGATTTGTATCTGAGAACCTAATTTTTTCTTTACCCTCTTGGTCAGTCACATGTGTTCCAACAGCCAAATGTCAGAGTTGTCCCCAATGTTGTGATTCTCCTGTCCCTAATCCGAAATCTCACAAGTATGGAGGAGTATTGGAGACCCCATCAGAAGCAGTACTAATAGCAGTCAGGATCCTCTCCCTCCTGCCTAGGGCATGTGTCACCTAGCTGGCCTTTCTCTGTGTGTGTGTGTGTGTGTGTGTGTGTGTGTGTGTTACTAGGGAACATTCCTGAACCCAGGAGCATTCTCCCTCCAAGCTATACCTCCAGCCCTTTTTATTTTTTGCTTGGAAACAGGGTCTTGCTAGGTTGCTGAGTCTCATGTGTTGCTGAGGCTGGTCTCAAACCTGTGATCCTCCTGTCTCAGCCTCCCAAGTACTGGGATTACAGGCATGCACCACCACGCCTGGCTAGCCTGTCTCTTGTCCTCCTGCCAGCAACTCTTGTAAAGCTTCTGTTGCAGCCGGGCGTGGTGGTGCATGCTTGTAATCCCAGTACTTTGGCAGGCGGAGACCGGAGGATCCGGGTTCGCAACCAACCTCAGCACGCATGCGCGCGCGCGTGCTCGCTCTCTCTCTCTCTCTCTCTCTCTCTCTCTCTCTCTCTGTACCTAGTGAGGCCCTCCGCAACTTCGTGAGACCCGGTTTCAAAAAATAAAGCATAGAAAAATAGGGCTGGGGGTGTAGCGCAGAGGTAGAACACCCCTGCGTTCAATCCCCGGTACCGCAAAAAAAAAAAAAAAAAGCTTCTGTTGCTATTTAGGGAAGAATAGGAGATTGGAAAGTTGTATACCTAAATTGAAGAGATGGAGCGATGCCATAGGCTGTTGATCCACATGCACTCCTCCTTGCTACAGCACTGAGGTTCATAATCCTGGGAGTTCAGGCCTGAGGCTCCTGTACATGTCAATGATAAACAGTTTGTTGGCTTCTTGAGACTCAGAGTGGTGGGGGTAGGGGTAGAAAGTGAGAGGAGCTAGATTATCCGAGGTCACCACACTGTCTCCTATGACCTTTGGATGTGAACTTCAAACAGCTGGGCTGGGTCTGCCTCTGTGAGAGGCCCAATGAACTATACATATAATAAAACTCAGCCGGGTGTGGTGATACACACCTGTAATCTCAGTACTTAGGAAGCTGAAGGAGGATCACAGGTTCAAGGACAGCCTCAGTGATATAGCAAGATTCTCAACAATCTAGCAGGCCCTGTTTCAAAATAAATAAAAAGGAGCCGGGCGTGGTGGCGCATGCTTGTAATCCCAGTACTTTGGGAGGCGGAGACCACCGGAGGATCCGGGTTTGCGGCCAGCCTCAGCTCTCGCTCTCTTCCTGTCTCTCTCTTTCTCTCCCCTTAGCGAGGCCCCCCGCAACTTCGTGAGACCTGGTTTCAAAAATAAAGCATAAAAAATAGGGCCGGGGGTGTAGCGCGGAGGTAGAATGCCCCTGCGTTCAATCCCCGGTACCGAAAAAAAAAAAAAGTATAAAAAATAGGGCCGGGAGCCAGGCGTGGTGGCGCACACTTGTAATCCCAGTACTTTGGGAGGCGGGGACCGGAGGATCCGGGTTCGCAGCCAGCCTTGGCTCTCTTTCTCTCTCTCTCTCTCTCTCCCCTTAGTGAGGCTCTCCGCAACTTCGTGAGACCCGGTTTCAAAATAAAGTATAAAAAATAGGACCGGGGGTGTAGCGCGGAGGTAGAACACCCCTGCGTTCAATCCCTGTACCGCAAAAAAAAAAAAAATAGGGCTGGGGGTGTAGCTCAGTAAAACGCCCCTGGGTTCAATCCCCGGTACCGCAATAAATAAATAAATATAAATAAAAAGAAGCCGGGCGTGGTGGCGTACACTTGTAATCCCAGTACTTGGGAGGCTGAGACAGGAGGGTCACAGGTTTGCTGCCAGCCTCAGCAACTTTGTGAGACCCTCTGTAACTTAGTGAGACCCCATTTCAAAATAAAACATAAAAATAGGGCTGGGGGGTGTAGCTCAGAGGTAGAATGCCTCTGAGTTCAATCCTCAGTACCACAAAAAATAAATAAATAAATAGATAAGCCTGGAGATGAGCTAGGTGTGGTGGCACATGCCTGTAATCCCAGTATTTGGGAGACCGAGACAGGAAGATTTCAAGTTTGAGGCCAGCCTCAGCAACTTATGCCCTCAGCAACTTAATGAGACTCCTTTTCAAAATTAAAAAAAAAAATAAAATAGGAGCCAGGCATGGTGGCACATGGCTGTGATCCCAGTACTTGGGAGCCTGAGACAGGAGGATCACAGGTTTGAGTACAGCCTCAGCAAGTAGTGAGATTCTCATCTACCTAGGGGGCCCTGTTTCGTGTTTTTTGTTTGTTTGTTTTTTCAGTGCTGGGGACTGAACCCAGTAGCATTCTACCTCTGAGCTACACCCCCAGCCCTATTTTTTATTCCTTATTTTGAAACAGGCTCTCACTAAGTTGCAGAGGGGCTCATTAAGTAGCTGAGGCTGGCCACGAACCTGCGATCCTCCTGTCTCAGCCTCCCAAGTACTAGGATTACAAGTGTGTGCCACCATGCCTGGCCTGAGACTCTGTTTCAAAATAAAAATAAAATAGGGCTGGGGGTGTAGCTCAGAGGTAGAATGCCCCTGGATTCAATCCCCAGTATCACAAAAAGAAAAGAAAAAAGGGCTTGGGTGTAGCTCAGAGGTGAGAATGTCACTGAGTTCAATCTCCAGTGCCCCCCCAATAGGGTTCGGGATATAGCTCAGAGGTAAAACACCCCTGGTTCAATCCCTAGTACCACAAAAAGTAAGGGGGCTTGGAGTATAGCTCAGTGATAGAGCACCCCTGGGTCCAATCCCCAATGCCACCAAAAAAAGAAGCCGGGCCACACACCTGTTAACCCTAGTACTTGGGAGGCTGAGACAGGAGGATCATAGGTTCGAAGCCAGCCTCAGCAACTCAAATGAGGCTCTAAGCAACTTAGCAAGACCCTGTTTCCAAATAAAAAATAAAATAGGTCTGGTGGTGTAGCTCAGAGGTAGAAGATCCCTGGGTTCCATCCCCAGTACCACAAAAAAAGAAGAAGAAGGAGGAGAAGAAGAAGAAAAACCCATTCCTCTTTGTCCAGCCCTTCAACGCTTAACTTTTTGGTCCAGTCATTGGGCCACTGAGTCACCGTGTGTGTGTGTGTGTGTGTGTGTGTGTGTGTGTGTGTGTATGTGTTACTGAGGATGGAACCCAGGGGTGTTCTACTTCTGAACTTCACCCCCAGACCTATTTTATTCTTTTATTTTGAAACAGGGTCTCACTAAGTTGCAGAGGGCCTAAGTTTCTGAGGCTGGCCGTGAACCTGCAATCCTTTTGTCTCAACCTCTCAAGTACTGGGAGAAGTACTTGGGTTACAAGCGTGCACCACCACGCCCAGCCTGAGTCACCCTTTTGCCCCTGGCCACCTTCTGGTCCCATAGGAGGTTTTGCTGGGTCTGTCTTTTTTGGACAAATAAGGTTTTTCCCCCAGTGTAAACCCCTGGGGACTTTGAGTTTTCCCACTGTGTCTTATCTGTAGGCATTGGGAAGAATGTGGTTTGTGAAAAGGCAGCAACTTCGGTGGATGCCTTCCGAATGGTGACAGCCTCTCGCTACTACCCACAGCTGATGAGCCTGGTGGGGAATGTACTGCGCTTCCTGCCTGCCTTCGTGCGCATGAAGCAGCTGATCGCAGAGCACTACGTGGGTGCAGTGATGATCTGCGACGCCCGCGTCTACTCAGGCAGCCTGCTTAGCCCCAGCTACGGCTGGATCTGTGACGAGCTTATGGGCGGCGGGGGCCTGCACACCATGGGCACCTACATTGTGGACCTGCTGACCCACCTGACCGGCCGGAAAGCCGAGAAGGTGCACGGGCTACTCAAGACCTTTGTGAGACAGAATGCCGCCATTCGTGGCATCCGGCATGTCACCAGTGATGACTTCTGTTTCTTCCAGATGCTTATGGGTGGGGGGGTGTGCAGCACAGTGACACTCAACTTCAACATGCCGGGTGCCTTTGTGCACGAGGTTATGGTGGTGGGCTCTGCAGGACGCCTTGTCGCCCGAGGAGCTGACCTGTACGGGCAGAAGAACTCTGCCACACAAGAGGAGCTACTCGTGAGGGACTCCCTGGCGGTGGGCGAGGGGCTGCCTGAGCAGGGGCCCCAGGATGTCCCGCTGCTCTACCTGAAGGGCATGGTCTACATGGTGCAGGCCTTGCGCCAGTCCTTCCAGGGGCAAGGAGACCGCCGCACCTGGGACCGCACCCCTGTCTCCATGGCCGCCTCATTCGAGGATGGGCTGTACATGCAGAGCGTGGTGGATGCCATCAAAAGGTCGAGCCGATCTGGAGAGTGGGAGACTGTGGAGGTGCTGACAGAGGAGCCAGATGCCAACCAGAACCTGTGTGAGGCACTTCAGCGGAACAACCTATGATCTGCACATGGGCTCCCTGCCACAGGGCAGAGGGACGGAGGAGGGAGCCAGGAGCCATGATGTGGGGCTTGGCCGTAGCAGAGACAGTATCATTCATTTAATAAATCAGCTTAGGCTAGGGCTGGGAGAAGATTGAAGGTGGCCCAGGGAAAACACCCCATCCACATGCTCCTCATACAGGCCCGGCTCAGGCTAACACAGTGTGTACAGGTCTTCACAGTTCTGCTGGTGAGTAGGACCTGCAAGAGCTCCACTGTGGGCTCCGCAGCCTGATTTGTTGTCTGACAGGGTGAGGAAGCCCAACAAGGAACCAGCTTGGCTGAGGCCTGAGGAGAAGTGACAGTGTTGTCGTTTCCATGCCCTTCTTGGGCTGGGGCATCTCAGGATCAGTGAGTGCAACAAGCCCTCCCTCAGGGATTATTTCCTGCCCTCCCCTGCACCCAGGCCCTCTGGCCTCCAGGCCGACCCTTCCTGCAGGAAGAGGGGTTTCTATATTAAATGAGCTGTTGGGCTATTGACCTAGGGAAGAGGGTCCCTTGATTTGGCAGAGAGAAGACGGGGGGGGGGTGTAGGACTTCTGATAAATGTCAATAAATCAGAAAATGTGACATCGTGGCATGTGGTTTCTGTTTGGTGGTTGAGTTTCTTTAATAAAGGCAGCTGGGCATGGTGGTGCACACCTGTAATCCCAGTACTTGGGAGGCTGAGACAAAAGGATCTCAGGTTCAAAGCTAGCCTCAGCAACTTAGCAAGGCCCTCAGCAACTTAGACCTTGTTTCCAAATAAAAAATAAAATAGGGCTGGGGGTGTTGCTTGGAGGTAGAACACTCCTGGATTCAATCCCCGGCACCACAAGAAAAATAAAAAGAGTTGGGGATGTCACCCAGGGGTAGAGCCCTTGCCTAGTATGTGTGAGGCCTTAGGTTCAATCCTCAGTACTGCAGGAGAAAGAGAAATGTTTCCTCAGAGGTCAGGGCACAAGGCTTCCATTTAAGGGGTACTGTTGGGTCTGCCCTTTCAGGAAGATGGGGTGGAAGCCCCAGGGCACCCTGGGCTGGAAGTCAGGAGGGGTTCTGTTCTTAACCACGGTGTGGCTCCAGGACAGCCTTGGAGAGGAAGCGGCTTGAGGAGGAAGGGCCCCTGCCTCTCCAGCAGGTTTGGCTAGTCACCAGCCATGCTTATTAACTCTGTTCCAGACAGGGACAGCCTTTAACCATGTCAGTCAGAGGTGGGCGGGCTGTGGAGAAAAGACATGGAAGGACACATCTTAGCCAGGCGTGGTGGCGCATGCCTGTAATCTCAGTACTTGGGAGGCTGAGACAGAAGGATCACAGATTATCAGCCAGCCTCAGCAACAGAGTGAGGCCCTCTGCAACTTAGTGAGACCCTGTTGTGTGTGTGTGTGTGTGTGAGAGAGAGAGAGAGAAACGGTCTCACCCAGCTGAGACCCTGTTTCAAAATAAGAAAAAATAGCCAGGCGTGGTGGCGCACACTTGTAATCCCAATGCTTGGGAGGCTGAGACTGGAGGATCCGGGTTCGTGGCCAGCCTCAGCTACTTAGTGAGGCCCTCCGCAACTTAGTGAGACCCTGTTTCAAAATAAAGAATAAAAAATAGGGCTGGGGGTGTAGCCCAGAGGTAGAATGCCCCTGGGTTCAATCCCCAGTACTGCAAAAAAAAAAAAAAAAAAAGAAAGAAAGAAAAGAAAATAAGGCTGGGGGTATAACTCAGATTTTGAATACCCCTGGGTTCAATCCCCAGTGCCCACACACACACACACACACACACACACGCAAACAAACTCATCTGCCCTTTGTTTCCCCTGTCAGCCTGCTGAATGTGAAGCCTGGACAAACTCGGTTCCTTTCTCTGGCCTTCCTCCCTTTTCCCACCCTGGGCTCCCTGACAAAGGCCCAAGGAGGGCTGCTGCTTCCTCTTGGCACCCCTTGTAGAAGTCATCAGGCTTGTTTTCCTGCAGTGTCCTGGTTTCAGACATTGTTCTTATGAGATAAAATAACAAGGGTTAGTTAGTGTTGGAGTGTGCCTGTAGCATGCTGGGCCCCCAGGGTAAACACCTCATGCATATTATTTGATTTAATCTCCAAACCACTCTTATGAAGGGGCTTTCTACCTTTGAGCTATACCCTCAGCCCTATTTTATTTTTTATTTGGAAACAGGGTCTCACTAATTTGCTGAGAGCCTCACTAAGTTGCTGAGAGCTTCACTAAACTGCTGAGGTTGGCTTTGAACCTTCAATTCTCTTGTCTCCGCCTCCCAAGTACTGAGATTACCTGGTATGCACCACCATGCCAGCTTGAAGATACTACTATTAATAGGCCCCATTATTCAGATCAGAAAACAGGCACAGAGGGGCAAAGTTACTTGCTTCCTGTGGGTTAAAAAAATGGAGCCAGGAGCCTAGTCAGGACCATGTGACTATAGCACCTGACCCTATAAGAGATCCCCTGCACTTGGGAATCTCTTGGGTGCCTAGGCATTGTCCCTCCTGTAGAAGTCTCGGCCTGGCATGAACTAGGAAGGAGGCTACAGAGAAAGCCCACCCTCAGCCAGGATGCTGACAGCGGAAAGGCTGCCCCTTTGTCCCTCAGACACTCAGCTGGGCTCAGCTCTTATGTCAGTCCCTCTAGGTGTTACTAGGATGCTAAAGTCCCTCCTAAATGTGGAAATTGACCAAGAACACAAGATGGTCCTACATAAGAAAGGGCCAAGTTGCTGACCCCATGGTTTGGAGGACTCTGCTGTTTATAGAGACAGATTTCCAGAAGTGCTGGAGCACATTACAGTGGACCTAGTGCAGAGCTACTTTTATGAGGACCCCAGGTCCTCTGAGGCCACCCCCACCCCTGAGCCTAGGTTCATCACCCCTCATCCCCCTGATATCTTCACCATCATGAATCTCTTGGGCATCAGAGTTGTAGGTCCCACTTTGGGAATGGGAGGAGAGTTGGGCCTTGAAGTGGCCCAGATGCCTCTGGCCAAGGGAGTCCACGCGTGACTGAGCCTGAAACTGGTTCCTGGCTTGTCCTGCAGCGCCCCCTCCTGGAGGAAGGCAGCAGCATCTCCCAGGACTTGTTTTCCAAATCTCAGGATACTGCCAACACTTCCTAGGTCAAAGTAAAGTTTTTCCAGGCCAGTGAAAATGCAGTTAACTCCCCCCCCCCCGATACAGCAACCAGAAGAGAACTTCAAGAATGCCTATTGCTTAGTCATCAACCTCCAAACAAATCTAGGCCTCATACCCAGACCTGGCAGTCACTTCCTTACCTCCCTGTGCTCTCTCTCCCTTCCCTGTTCTGCCCTTCACACTGCTGCCCACATGACCTCTCCATGTCAGGCCAAGACCCCTGCCTGTCTACAATCCTTTTTTTATCACCCTGAGTCTTGGCTGGCCTGGGCCCCTGCTGGCCATGCCCTCTGCTTCAGCCACACTGAGCGCCCGCCTGCATGAGTCTGGCATCTTGCACACCAGCAGGGCTTCATCCCTGGCTATCCTCTGCATGGAAGGCACCAGTTGTCTTCTAGAAGTAGCTGGAGGTGGTCACCCCACTACCTCCAGTCCCACATGTCCCCTGGCATCATGCTGCCTCAGCATTTCCCCTTAGAGTGAGCTTCTAGGAACAGCAGTAACGTGTCCCTTTTTGTGGCTCCTATCACCCTGCTTAGACAGACACAAGGGGTAACAGGCTCCAGGAACTGTAGACCAGTTCTTTTTTCTCTCTCTCTTTTTGGTGTGTGTGTGTGTGTGTGTGTGTGTGTGTGTGTGTGTGTGTGTGTGTGCACGCGCGCGTGCGTACATGCGCGCGCACTGGGAAATGAACCCAGGGGCCTTTTACCAACTAGCTACGCCCCTAGCCCTATTTTATTTTTTAATTTGGAAACAGGGTCTTGATAAGTTGCCAAGAGCCTCACTAAGTTGCTGAGACTGGCCATGAACCTGTGATCCTCCTGTCTTAGCCTCCCAAGTACTGGGATTACAAGTGTACATCACCAGGCCTGGCTACACCAGTCCTCTTTGACCACCATGTCCCCCCTCACTTGTGGGGAGATGAGCAGAACTTCCTTCTCAATGCTGGCCTTCTTAGGTCAAATCTTAGCCAGAGATCCCCCAGGGCCACAGATTCTGTGAAACTCAGTGGAGGGCAGGGCCTCCGAGGTAGTCTATTGCAAGGACTTCCCTGCAGGCCTCTTCTTCCTCAGCCATAAAGTAAGGAGGTCAAACTCAATTATCTAGCTCTGAAATGCCCTGAAGAATCTGCTCATCCCTAATGCAGGAGATTCTGTGTGCATGGATCCTATAGACAGTGTCACCTGGGGTGGTCAAATTACCACTCAGGGGAGTCTGTAGGCAGAGAAAGAAATGTCCTCACTCACCCCATGGCTTGCCTGTGGCCTTGCCATGGGGCCAATACGTATCCAAGCAACACCCCACACACACTCAAAGAAGGGAGCAGCCGGGGGTAATGTCAAGAAAGGAGACCATGTCCATTCTCATCCTGCTTCTTCCACCTGGGCCTGCCCACCCTGCCCCCTTCAATGACCATGCCAGGCCATCATTCCAGGGTCCCTGTACATGGTTGTGGACCTCAGATGGCTTCAGTTGTTCAGATTCTGACCTGTCCTCTCCATTGTCTTCTCCACTCCTAACCTTGGTCTTGGTGGGTTTTTTTGTTTTGTTTTGTTTTGTTGGTACTGGGGATTGAACCCAGAGGCATTCTACCACCAAGCTATACCCTCTGCCCTTTTTTTTTTTTTTTTTTTTTTTTTTTTTTTTTTTTTTTTTTTTTTTTTTTGCAGTACTGGGGATTGAACCGAGGGGCATTCTACCTCCAAGCTATACCCCCAACCCTACCTTTTTTTATTCTTTATTTGGAAACAGGGTCTCACTAAGTTGTGAAGGGCCTAAGTAGCTGAGGCTGGCCATGAACCTGCGATCCTCCTGTTTCAGCCTCCCAAGTACTGGGATTACAAACGTGCGCCATCATGCCCGGCTCCTTTTTTTTATTTTGTTTTTCTCGCTAAGTTGATGAGGGTCTTGCTAAGTTTTTTTTTTTCTTTTTACGGTACTGGGGATTGAACTCAGGGGCAGTCTACCTCTGCGCTACACCCCCGGCCCTATTTTTTATACTTTATTTTGAAACCGGGTCTCACGAAGTTGCGGAGGGCCTCACTAAGTAGAGAGAGAGAGAGAGAGAGAGAGAGAGCTGAGGCTGGCCACGAACCCCGATCCTCTGGTCTCCACCTCCCAAAGTACTGGGATTACAAGCGTGCGCCACCACGCCCGGCGGGTCTTGCTAAATTGATGAAGCTGGCCTGGAACCTTCAATCCTCCTGTCTCAGCCTCTCAAGTACTGGGTCTTGATGCCTTTTATTGGGGTCCTCTGCTAGGTGAATGTGATGCAGTGATGTGTGCCCTTGGTGAGTTCCCAGTCTAGTTTCGAAGACAGTTATAAACCCTAGTGACAGGAGTACACAGATGCTACAATGCAGGGCAACACTGGCTGTTCCCTGGCTCATCAGAAAGAGAGTGCCCAAGGGTATGTGTGCACTAACCAGGTGGATGGGTGAGGGAGTAAAGGCATTCTAGGCACGGAAAGCCCTGTGTGCAGAGTGAATGTAAGAAAGGTGTGGCTGGAGCCAGGCGTGGTGGCCCATGCTTGTAATTCCAGTACTTGGGAGGCTGAGACCTGAGGATCGCAGGTTCGAGACCAGCCTCAGCAACTTAGCAAGACCCTGTTTCAAAATAAAAAATAAAAAGGCTGAGGGTGTAGCTCAGAGGTAGAATGCCTCTGGGTTCAATCCCCAGTACCACACACACACACACACACACACACACACACACACACAAAAGGATGCTAGAGGGACAGTGACATCATGAGGGGCTCAAGTATGTGGAGGCAGGGGTCATGACATAGATCAGCAGTGGTATGACAGTGAGTGCAGAGCATTCCAAAGCTGCCACTCTTGGGGCAGGCAAATGAACCTGGCCACCTCAGGGGGATCCCAGATGTGGGTACCCCTGTTGATCCTCTCTCTCAGAGACAGGAAGCAGGGACAAACACCTGCTTCCCATTACTTTTCTTTTTCTCTCTTTCTTTTTTTTTTTTTTGTGTGTGGTAATGGGGATTGAACTGAGAAGCATTCTATCTCCAAGCTATACCCCTAAACTTATTTATTTATTTATTTATTTGTGATTGAACTCAGAGGCATTCTACTTTTGAGCTACACCCCCAGCCCTATTTTATTCTTTTTTTTTTTTTTTTTTTTTTTT
>PVJS01058417.1:0-11786 GCA_004027185.1 Glis glis
CGCAGAGGTAGAACGCCCCTGCGTTCAATCCCCGGTACCGCAAAAAAAAAAAAAGAATTCTTTAGCCGGTCGTGATGGCGCACGCTTGTAATCCCAGTACTTGGGAGGCTGAGACCAGAGGATCCAGGTTCACGGCCAGTCTCAGCTACTTAGTGAGGCCCTCCGCAACTTCGTGAGACCCGGTTTCAAAATAAAGGATAAAAAATAGGGCCGGGGGTGCAGCTCGGAGGTAAAACGCCCCTGGGTTCAATCCCCGGTACCGCAAAAATAAATAAATAAATAGAATTCTTTAAACAGCAGTTTTAAAACAGGGCAATTTTTAAAAAGTACTATGTTGATTAGACTGAAAAGTAAAAAGATTAGTTCTTAATCTAATGGCTCACAATGCAATGACATAGAGAAAATGAATTCTCATTCACTGCTAGTGGGAATATAAAATGGTACAGTAGCTCTGAAAGAAAAACTGGCAAATCCTCAAAAAGTCACCATATCAGCCGAGCATGGTGGCACACCCTTGTAATCCCAGTACTTGGGAGGTTGAGACAGGAGGATCACAGGTTTGTGGTCAGTCTCAGCTACTTAGTGAGGCCCTCCACAACTTAGTGAGACCCTGTAGAATGCCCCTGGGATCAATCCCCAGCACCAAAAAAAAAAGTCACCATATGACCCAAAAATTCAATTCTCAGATATACACCCCAAAGAAATGTAACCATATGTCTGCAAAAAAAAAAAACTTTATAGGAATGTTCACGGCAACATTATTCATAACAGCCAGAGGGTGGAAACAATTTAAATGTCCATTAAGTGTAAATGGAAAAACAAAATACTGAATAGTCATTCAATGATATATACAGCCATAAAAAAGAATGAACCTTTGCAAAGAAATGAATCACCCCACCCCCGGACACACACACCCCCCAGCACTGGGGACGTGGGGTGGGCGAGTCCTTGGCCCCATCCCCGGAGACACCTCCCTCCATGCTGGGGACGCAGGGTGAGCGAGTCCTAGGCCCCGCCCCCAGAGAACCCCTCCCCCCAGCGCTGGGGACGCGTGGGGCAGGCAAGCCCTTGGGCCCTCCCCGGAGAACCCCTCACTCCGGGGCTGAGGATGCGAAGTGGGTGAGCCCTCGGCCGCACCCAGAGAACCCCTTCCCCCTGTGCTGGGGATGGGGCGGGCAAACCCTTGGCCCCCTCCCCAAAGAACCCCTCACCCTGGCTCTGGGGACGCGGAGCAGGCGAGCCCTTGGCCCCGCTCCCGTAGAACCCCTCTCCCCCGGGCGCTGGGGACATGGGGCGGGCGAGCCCTGGGCCGTGCCCCTGGAGACCCCCCCCATGCTGGGTCGTGGGTCAGGCAACCTGAGTCCCCCAGCCCGGCCCCAGAGTACCCCAGTGCTGAGGTCGGAGGAGGATGAGCCATGACCCCTCGCAGGAGGGACTCCAGACAGAGAGAAAACCTCAGATGAGTGAAGAAGGTGAACGAACTGGGGGAGACGGGAGGGAAGGAGAGGGAAACAAACTGGTACACAGGATGGATATACACAAATATATCAAAGTCAATTACTATCCTGAAAACAGGAAGGAGGGAGAAGGGAGGCAGGGGGTGGGAATTGGGGGAGGGCTAATTGACCAATGAGTGCATATATACGTCAACCACCCTGAAATCCTTCAAGATGTATGATTGCAATGCACTAATAAAATAAAAAATTTAAAAAAAGAAACGAATCAATATTTATCAATATTTTATGACGTGAAGGAACACATGGACATAAAAACATTGTGCTAAGTGAAAAAGCCAGGCACAAAGTACCACATATTATATGATCCCATCCAAATAAAATGCCCAGAACAGGGAAATCTATACAGATAGGATAGGAAGTAAATTAATGATTACTAGGAATGGAACAAGGTGAGATGTATATCAGGGATGATAGTTAAAAGGTTAAAGATAGTTAAAGATTTATTTTTCGAGTGATAAAAATATTTTTAAATTGACTGTAGTGATGGGTGCACAACTTTGTGAATACACCCCAAACCACTTAACAGTACACTTGAAATAGGTGAACTGTATCGTATGTCAAGTATATTTCAACAAAGCTTACAAAAAAAAATGGAACTCAACACACAACTGATATAATGGCACTCTAAGAATTTTGAGATGTTATCTACATGCCTAATATACGATGACTTTTTCTTTTTCACAAATACATCTCATTAGAAGTTGGGTTTAGTTCTGTATGCAAATGTTTGTAATACTTAACATTGTTTGTTCCCCCATCATGATAAAGAGTACTAGAGATATGGAAAGATAAATGAATGAATCTAGAAAGGTAGAAAAAAATGAATAGATCTATAACTATTATAAATTTCTTTAAAAAATAGGGAAAAAAAGCTGGGCGTGGTGGCGCACGCTTGTAATCCCAGTAATTGGGAGGCTGAGACAGGAAGATCCAGGTTCACGGCCAGCCTCAGCTACTTAGTGAGGCCTCCGCAACTTAGTGAGACCCTGTTTCAAAATAAAGAATAAAAATAGGGCTAGGGGTATAGCTCAGAGGTAGAATGCCCCTGGGTTCAATCCCCGGTACAGAAAAAAAAAAAAATAGAAAAAAAGAATAACTCAAACCCCACTAGACCTAAATAGCTGTATCGTTCAATGGTCAAGTTCTGACAAATATTTGGAAATATATTTTAAACTATTTTGGAACACATCTAAAAAAAATACAAAGCTTCCCAACTCAATCCATAACAAAAGTAACAAGTACAGGCTGATTTACCTTAAGAATGTTTACACAGATGTAAAAATACTGAATTCCAGCTACACACAACAAACCCAACACATCAAATAGGACTTATCCCCAAACTGCAAGGACAGTTCAACATCAGTAATTTTATCAATAAAATTATATTACCTGATTAAAGGAGAAAAACTATGTAATCACCTCAACAAAATACCAGGAAACCATCTCATAATACTCTACATCCCTCAGTGAATCAGGAGTTGAAGAAAAATTCCCTAACCTAACCAAATTTATCTTTCAAAACCTACGACAGCTGCACACGATGGTCCATGCTTATAATCCCAGTACTTGCAAGGCTGAGACAGGAGGATCGAGGATTTGATGGCAACCTCAGCAAGTAGTAAGACACTCAGCAACCTAGAGAGACCCTATTTCAAAACCAAAAAAAAAAGGGCTGGCAGTGTCACTCAGAGGTAGAATGCCACCGGGTTCAATCCCCAGTGAACCCGGTGGGGGGGGGCACCTACAACAAATACACTTATTGGTGGAACATTAGAAATGTTCCCACTAGGGCTGGGGATATAGCTCAGTAGTAGAGTACTTGCCCAGCATGTGCAAGGCCTGGGTTCAACATACAGCACTCCAAAAAGAATGAATGAAAAGTTTCTACTATATCACTGCTACTATTCAACACTATACTAGAAGGCTTTGATAATGCAAAAACAAAAAATATTAGTGAATGAATTAATGAACTATGAGTGAAAAAATATTCTGAGAAAAATTTCTGAGAATCAGCTTTAAACTAATAACTATGTGTAGCTAGACAAAAGAAAATCATAAAAATAAATAGCCTTCTATGCTTCCACAACTCCCAATTTAAAGCTGTAATATTAGAGTATACAAACAAAATACAGAATAGTTTTGTAATTTTGGAATAGGAAAGACCTTTCTAAACAACATACAAAATCTAGAAAAGTATTAGCTTTAACTACGAAGAAATCAAAAGCTTCAGTACACACCAAAGTTATATTAACATTTGCAATATACTCTCCACAAAGGTTTAAAACCAAGACTTTATGTAAAGCTATGTGCAACTGTTTGGGGGAAAAATTGAAACCCACAAAAGAGAAAAATGGGAAAAGGACATACACAATTATAAAAGAAGGAATCAAATGGTAAATAAAAATATAAAAATATTCAATCTATTAACCAGGAAAATAAAATTGTCTGCAATATTAGTCTGACAGATCTTTTAAAAAAATGGATATCAAATGTTAGTGGAGATTTGCAGAAATTAATATTCTCATATATTATTTGGACTTTTTTTGTGGTCCTGGTGATTGAACTCAGGGGTATTCTACCTCTGGACTACAACCCCAGCCCTATTTTATTATTTTGAAACAGAGTCTCACTAAGTTACTGAGGTTGGTCACTAACCTGTGATCCTCCTGTCTCAGCCTCCCAAGTATCAGGACTACAAGCGTGCACCACCACGGTTCCTATTTGGACTTTACATCAGTAAAGTCTTGTTTGAAAACCATTATCTCCACCAAGTTGATGTTTTGTGCATGTGGATTGAATCCAGGGGCATTCTACCTCTGAGCTATATCCCCAGCCCTATTTTATTTTTTATTTTGGAACAGGGTCTTACTAGGTTGCAGAGAGTCTCACTAAGTTGCTGAGGTTGGCTGGGAACATGAGATCCTCATGTCTCAGCCTCCCAAGTACTGGGTGGGATTACAAGCGTGGCCCACCATGCCTGGCTCACCAAGTTGTTTTAAACACATATACTTTGGCCCAGCAATTTCACTTCTGAGGCTCTACTCTAACATATAAACTCTTGCAGACCATGTGTGTGCAAGGATGTTCAATTTGGTATTGCGTGTAATAACAAAAACATTGAAAAACACAAATCAATAAAAATATAATGGAATACTGGACAGTCACTAAAAATAGAGAACCATATATAAAAAGAAACCTGTCCCAATGTAGTTATTATCCAATTCTGTAAGTGCAATATCTCCATAAAGCTTATGATATAGGAACATAATATAAACGAGGCTGTATATCAACTATTAATGTGGAGGCACGAAGGGGGGTTTCCACACTTTAGCCTTTAAATTCTGTAAACTCATTTTATGTATTCATTCTTTTTATAATAAATAATAAACTTTTTTTAAATGGCGGTATCTTTGCTGGTTGATGGTGCATGAAGACCATGTCTTTTGTAGAGTCAGACACTGGATTCAAATCTAGGAGCTATTAACCCAGTGCCTGTGGGTAAAGCTCTTTAAACTCCCTGGGCCTCAATTTTCTATGGAGTTAATTATATTCTACTAAAAGGTGAAGATAAGAGAGAAGTAAAGCGTGCAGCTCACAGAGGCATTGAAGGTTCCTGACCCATACATACTTTTTTTTAGTTATTCCTTTGTGTGATGCTGGGGGTTGACTCCAGGGACATTCTAACTCTGAGCTACATCCCCAGACCTATTTTATTTTTACTTGGAAACAGGGTCTGCTAAATTGCTGAAGGCCTCAAACCATGCTCCCAAGTACTGGGATTACAGGGGTGAATCACCACGCCCAGCCCCATACAGACTCTGGGGAGAACGGGGAGACCATGATTTGAAGGGGCCAAAAGTTTGTTTGGTTTGTTTTTGTGGTACTGTGGTTTGAACCCAGAGGCATTCCACCTCCGAGCTACACCCCCATCCCTGTCTTATTTTATTTTGAAAAAGGGTCTTGCTAGATTGCTGAGGGCCTCGCTAAATTGCTGAGGCTGTCCTCAAACCTGCGATCCTCCGGTCTCAGCCTCCCAAGTACTGTGCTTACAGGCATGCGCCACCATGCCCGGCTTTGTTTTTGTTTTTAAGTTTGCTTATCAGTAAACTCAGAAACTTGGAAGTTCAAGACTTGGGAGTGGGGTTTCCAGAGCCTGAGGATCTCCGTACTAACAATGAGCTCCAGCCGGCGCCTCCTCAATCCTAGTAGCCCTCCTCCTTCCCCAAAAGCAGCAGCCCTGGAAACGGCGGGCTGGGAGCACGCACCTGCGGCAGCGAGCCCGAGACGCTGGAAGAGGAGTCGGTGCTCCTCCGCTTCCGGCGCTCGCTGCGCTCCGCGCTGCTCCCGCCCCAGCAGCTGCCGCCGCCGGTGACGCTTCCCCCGAAGCTGGCGTTGCCGCAGCAGCTCACGCTCCCGCAGCCGCTGGTGCTCCCGCAGCCGCTGGTGCTCCCACTGCCGCTGCTGGCCAGCGCGGGGACGAGGTCCGGGGCCGCGAGCGCCGAGGCCGCCTCCTGGCCGCTACGCTTGCGCCGCTTCTCCCGGGAAGATTTCTTCCCCGTCATGATCCCTCTGCCACCATCCGCGGAGAGTCCGCCGTGCCTGGAGCTACAGAACGGCCTCCAGCCGCGGCGGACGCAGGGCGCCGGCGCCGCCGGACGCGTCACTTCCGGCCCGGGCGCAGGATTTGCGAGTCGCTTCCGGAGGCGGGGCCTGGGCCGCGCGCGGTCTAAGCCAGTCGCGGAGGCTTAATCCGGATCTGAAGGAGACTTGGGGGGTTAGCCTAGGTGGGGATCTGTTTTCTGCCTCTGCAAAGGACAGAAGGTGGAGCTTTACAACAGCTCTTTGCCTAATAGATACATTTTAATGTAACAGATACATTTTTCGTTGTTTTTTATTTTTTTCATTGTGAATTTGCAAACTTAAAAGTGTCCTTTCCGATGGTCCTTTTGTCTCAAAGTTTTATGATACTGTCATGGGAAACACATGCTAATTTTGAGGGGTCCTTGGCTTCCATGATGAATAAGAATTTCAACACGTGCCATCAGAAAAAGGCAAAGGTTTTAATTAACTTAAGAAAGGTGGGGATACAGGTTGGGGGTCATACTTAAGAAAGGTGGGGATACAGGTTGGGGGTCATATAAGAAAGGGTGAGCAAGTCTCCCTCCATGCGACCATCCATCCAGGCGAGCCAGGGAGCAAGACAGAGTCTGTGTGCTTTTGCCGTTCTTTTATAGGAGGGGTAGGTAGGGTTGCACAGTGGAGGGCAGGACTTCCTCTTAGTCCTCAGTTTCCCTGGCAACGGATAGGCAGTGGGGTCTGACCTTTGTCCTCCTCACCCACCCTATTTACATTAAGCATCTCAGGTGTGGAGAGGAGCCATTTGGATTAAGGGTGTGGACTCATTAAGGCTTCTGCCTTACTGAACACACCCTATAGGGTGGAGTTAGATTATGAACTTTTAAATTTTAAATCTCTATTTTCCCAATGTCTCCTTTCTGCCTAATATTTCTATCTTTTCTATTTTACCTCATCACTAACAACAGCACTGCAATAAAGAAAATTTAAGGAAAAACAGTTTCATCTCATTATCATTGTGTGTGTGTGTGTGTGTGTGTGTGTGTGTGTGTGTGTGTTTTACTGGGGATTGAACCCAGGGACATTCTACCACTGAGCTATACCCCAGCCCTGTTTTATTTTGAAACAGGGTCTCACTAAGTTGTGGAGGGCCTTGCTAAGTTGCTGAGGCTGGCCTCCTGTTTTACCCTCCCCAATACTGGGATTACAGGGTTGAACTAGGATGCGCAGCTGAACTGGGTCGCTATTGTTCCACTTGTGCATTCCACCAACCTAGAGGACTGAAGATGATAAGCACAATGGAAGCGTAGGAAAGTGTAGGAATTGTTCTGCCAAAGAAATGTACTCCCTGGTAACTGAAATTCAGAAGGGCCTCCTTAGGAGAAAATAATCTTTTCTAGTTGCAATTTTCCTACCATTTGGGCCATGGGTCTGTAGCGTGGAAATACTTCAACCCAATGAGAAAACATACTCATATCTCTGACATGGTGGCAAATGGACAAAGTCTAGTTGTCATATCTCAAAAGGTTCCAGGGACAAAGGTGTGTATCCCTGTGACCCACGAAGTGGTTTTCCAGAGTTACATTTAGGACAGACCATGCAATGGGAATATCTCTTTTGAGAAAACGAAGAAGATGGTTTCCAATAATAGTTTTCCCCAGGTTATCATTTTATCAGCATTCTAATGAATTAACTTGTAGACATGTTGTGGGAAGGATAACTCAAGTCCTAAGGGAAGGATTGGTTTGTCATTTGGTCCATACTATAAACTAAATTTAGAAGAGAAAGTTCCTTCTCTACTGTTCCATATTTGTAATTTCTTCTCAGGGACTCTCTCTCTCTCTCTCTCTCTCTCTCTCTCTCCCTCCCTCCCTCCCTCCCTCCCTCTCGGCTGTTTTAACAGTAATTTGAACAGGACATATGTTTTCATTACCATGACCAAAATACCTGACATAAACAATTTAAAGAACCCAGTGTAGTATCCGATTGTGAGATAGAGACCATAAGAGGTGAAGAATTTATTTAAGCCATGGCAACTGCAACCCCACTTAGCACGCTGAGAAGAGAGCAGCCCCCTTGTTCCAAAAACTGTGTCTTTTATAGGTGTGGAGAGTGCCTTTGGACATGCTTTTTGAATTGTGAATTGCTTGACATAAGTGCTGCCATTTTGAGGCAAATGTGTGTGAGTTAAAGTAAGACACCCAAAATGACAGCCCGGGGGCCTCCCAGGCTACTGGAAAGTCCAGGAGCCTCCCAGGTCTGGCTTGAGTGATAAGATATGTTTAACGCCCTCTCCCCATGGCTGATGTAACCTTAGCATTAGATGTAACTGCGCATGCCCAGCCCCAGCTTAAGGAGCATATGTCCACCCGGGATAAAGACCCCCTCTCAAGGGTATATAAGGCCCAAGAGAATTAGGCCCAATGAGCCTCCAGCTCCAAGTCAAGTGAGTTACCAGACCCCTGGTCACGGTGCTCCACGACTGCTGGTGTGTTCCCACCAACGGCGACAACCCAAGAACCTGGAGAAGAAACTGCGTTCTGGTAAGCTCCCCCGGCTGGGTCTCGGCTGCGCAGGGTTAGGACTCCCATACCCCATGTGAAGTGTGAAAATAAAATTGGTATAAACTCCCACCAGAGTCTGAATCTAAATTCCGCCAGTCTATAGCTCTCCTAACTCTAGCGGGTGGGGCCACTCAGAACAATAGGGTTATGTCACTCGTAGGCAATCAGAAAGCAATTTTGCAAGCAAGCAGGCCGATTACAGAAGCCGGCTTTTTATGGTTAGCAAGTTAGCAAGTATGCAGAAATATATATATATATATATATATATATATATATGTATCATTTTATGACATCGAGATTGAGTAACCAAGCAATCTTTTTTAGGAACTATTCCCCAGCAACTGATTTCTAACTTTTTATAACTGTTTCTTTTCAGCTTTTTAATTTTTCATTTATATGCTTGTACCTGGCACCTGTTTGTACTTAACATCCCCACTACTCTTCCTCAGTCATCAAACCCTTGATGACTGTTTTTTTTTAATGTAATATTTCCACATATTCTCCTTCTGGTGCTTGATTTAGGGTTTGGTAGTATACGGGGTCTTGGATAATTAAAAGTTTAATGGCCTGAATACGGTTTTGAATATATTTAGTAAGACAGTTCATCAGGCAGGGTTCAACCAAAAGGATTAAACAGAGTACAAACAGTGGTTCCATTAAGGGTAAAAAGTATGGTAACCATTTTTAGGATCATTTCATAGAAAACTAGATTGTGTGTGTGATAGTTAATCTAATTTGTCAACTTGACCAGATCATGACACACCCAAGATCATGTGACTTTGGGTGTGTCAATAAGACAATTGGTTTATGTAACAGAAGATTAAACAGAAAGTCCTGCCCTAAATGTAGGCAGCAGGGTTCTGATAGGTGCAGGACTTAGATAAAAGAAGGAGAAAGCCGCGTAGAGGGATGCGCGACTCTTTCCAAAGAAAACGTGTCTGCCCTCATCTAAGATCGTCGGTTCTTCTACAGGGCTCAGGACTAACAATAACATTCCTAGTTTTATGATTTTAAGAACTTGAGTTTGAGAGGTTTTTTGGGGGTTTCTTATCTTTTCCATGTTCCATATGCGTGATGGTCGTCATCTGGGTAGGGTTTGATTTGAGAGCGATGTATTCAAAACTTTTTCTCTGCTACCTTGACTGCAGTATGAGTGCTGAGGATGACGATAAATGGTCCAGTTCATTTAGGATCGAATTGTCCTGCCAGACAGTCCTTTATCCAAATTAATTGTTCAGGCTGGATAGGCAGAAATTCGGCTTCCAGAGTTTGTAAGGCCTTGGCCATCAATTATGTGTTGAATTCAAGGTTTGTTGAAGTGCCTGTAAGGACTGGAGAAATTTATGGTTAGAAATTTTGATTAACTCAGCATCAACAAGCCATGGCAACAGGGGAGGAGGCCTCCCATATAATATTTCATAGGGAGAAAATCCATAAGAATAGGGAGTACATTTAATTTTTAACAAGGCCGAAGGCAGGAGGGTCACCCAGTCACCGCCCAACTCTGCTAGGAGTTTAGTTAAAGTTTTTTTAAGTGTTCTATTTATTTTTTTTTTAACCTGGCTTGAACTTTGGGGCCTATAAATACAATGTAATTTCCATTTTATTTCTAAGCATTTAGATATAATTTTTGTTATTTCAGCTGTAAAAGCTGGACCATTGTCTGATCCCACTATTCTTGGGAGACCGAATTGGGGAATAGTTTCCTTGCTGTAATTTGAGCTGTTTCAGTTCAAGTTGGAAAAGCTTCAGTACATTCAGAGAAGGTGTCTATTATGACTAAGAGGTACTTGTACCCACCTTGTCCAGGTTTTACCTCAGTGAAGTCAATTTCCCAGAATTCTCCAGGGCTTGTTCCTCTGGCCCGAACACCTTTCCAGGTGTAGGGGGCTTCATTGTTGACTTTCTGATAGGTGATGCAGCAAGAGACAACTTGATGGATGAGGTATTTTAATCTTGGAATATGGTATACTCTTCTTAAGAGCTGGTACAGTTTTGTTTCTTCTAAATGAGTATTTTGATGAGCAAGCTTAACCAGAGTTTTTCCCAAGGCTGAAGGTATTAAAATCCTGTTATCCGGGAGGATTTTCCAACCTGACCGGTGGGTAATCAGGGACTTGGTAGATTTTAAGTCTTCGGGAGCATAATTAGGACTTTCAGGCAATTCTGGGAGGGGTGTAACAAACCCCAGAAATTCTACAGGAACCACTTCTCCTTTTGCGGCTTTCCTCGCGGCATGGTCTGCTGCCTGGTTTCCTTTGGTTTCAGGTGAAGGGTCTTTTTGATGCCCTCGAAGATGAATTATGGCCATCTTTTTGGGAAGCCATATGGCCTCGAGCAATGCCAGTATTTCTGGCATGTTTTTAATACTTTGACCACTTGAAGTTAAAAATGCCCTTTCCCGGTCAATTGCCCCATGAACATGGGCCGTGGCAAAAGCATAACGGCTGTCTGTATAGATATTGACAGCTTTTTTCCCCCAGTTTGAGTGCCTGAGTTAAGGATATCAGTTCAGCCTTTTGGGCAGAAGTGCCATGCTCAAGTGCTTGGGCCCATACTACCCCTGACTTGGTTACCACAGCTGCCCCAGCATACCTGATTCCATGTTCAATAAAACTGCTTCCATCAGTGAAGTAAGTTTCGTCCAGATTCTGTATGGGTTGATCTGTGAGATCTTTTCTAGTGCCATGGGTGATGTCCAGGATTTCTCAGCAGTCATGAGAGGGTGTTTGCTCCTCTGAGTTAGGGAGGAGGGTGGCAGGATTCAGTGCTCCAGTACAGACAAACCGGAGTTGGGGTTGATCCAGGAGCTACACCTATAACTGGGTAATTCTGGCATTTGACATTCATTTCTCAGGTGGCCCTTTCAATAAGGTTTCCACGGCATGAGGACTGTGGATAATTAAGTTTTGTCCCAGAGTTAGCCTCTTTTACGAGTACAGATGTTGCTGCAATGGCTGTCAGGCAACTTGGCCACCCTGCCACTACTGTGTCCAGTTGTTGTTTTTTTTTTTTCTTGCGTTACTGGGAATTGAACGCAGGGGCGTTCTACCTCTGTGCTACGCCCCCGGCCCTATTTTTTTTATACTTTATTTTGAAACCGGGTCTCACGAAGTTGCAGAGGGCCTCA
>PVJS01058418.1:0-11798 GCA_004027185.1 Glis glis
GAGAGAGAGAGAGAGAGAGAGAGAGAGAGAGAGCTGAGGCTGGCTGCGAACCCGGATTCTCTGGTCTCCGCCTCCCAATGTACTGGGATTACAAGCGTGCGCCACCACGCCCGGCTATTCTTTATTTTGAAACTGGGTCTCACTAAGTTGCGGAGGGCCTCACTGAGTAGCTGAGGCTGGCCCCAAACCTGTGATCCTCCTGTGTCAGCCTCCCAAATACTGGGATTACAAGCGTGTGCCACCACACCCGGCTCTTATTTTTTATTTTGGAACAGGGGCTCGCTAAATTGCTGAGGCTGGCCTCTAACCTGAGGTCCTCCTGTTTTAGCCTCCCAAGTACTGGGATTACAAGTGTGTGCCACCATGCCCGACCCTCAGGGTCTCTTTCTTAGGCTCCTTCCAGTTGCAGGGAGTCACCACCCAGCCTGGGGGTGAGACCAAGGAGACTACAGGTAGCTGCTCACCACCCTGCTGGGCCTGTACTTGGTGCTGATGTGTGAACTCAGCTAGCACAAGGTCCCCTTGTCCTTCATCCTGATGATTTTAGGAAGATGGTCAGCAGATGGCGCTAACTCTCCATGGCTTCCGTCTTTGAATATGGTGGAGGGGAAGTGGGCCTTGAAGCTAATCCAGTGGAACTCTTGGTGTATCAAATCTTGAAGCTGGTGCTAGGAAATATTTGTTTGTATTTTTTAAAGGACACTGATGTGAGCTGGGCGTGGTGGTGCATGCTTGTAATCCCAGTACTTGGAAGGCTGAGACAGGATGATTGCAGGTTCGAGGATTGCAGCCTTAGCTACTTAGTGAGGCCCTGCTCAACTTAGTGAGACCCTGTTTCAAAATAAAGAATAAAAAATAGGGCTGGGGGTGTAATTCGGAGGTAGAATGTCCCTGGGTTCATTCCCCAGTTCTGCCAAAAAAAGGACACTGATGTCATGGGATAGAAGGACTGGAACTGAATTCCAGCTGTGTGATTTCTGGCAAGCTACTTAAAACCATAAACCTATGTGTGTGTGTGTGTGTGTGTGTGTGTGTGTGTGTTTACTATAAAGTGAGATGTCCTTGACTTTCTAGGGTCAATGTGAGGAATAAATGATTCTTTGGCCCATACTACATAATAAATAATAAATATATTTTTCCTGTGCATTGCTGTGACTTTATGGCCTTCCCTATGGCTTTAAAAATTCCTTTTTAGTCATGCTTCTTAGCCAGCTCATCAAAGACCTTACCCTATTCTATTATATTTTAGCATTACAAGGAGTTTGCTTGATTTGAAATGAAAACTCAAAAAGACAGAGGGGAGCCGGGCGTGGTGGCGCACACTTGTAATCCCAGTACTTTGGGAGGCGGAGACTGGAGGATCCGGGTTCGCGGCCAGCCTCAGCTCTCTCGCTCTCTGTCTCCCTGTCTCTCTCTCTCTCTCTCTCTCTCTCTCTCTCTCTCTCTCCTTAGTGAGGCCCTCCGCAATTTCGTGAGACCCGGTTTCAAAATAAAGTATAAAAAATAGGGCTGGGGCGTAGCGCGGAGGTAGAACGCCCCTGCGTTCAATCCCCGGTACCGCAAAAAAAAAAAAAAAGACAGAGGGTATGACTTGGTTTATAAGTCCTTTTCAATTTGCAATACCCATTGTATTAACCATATTAGATAATGAGAGTGATATTTGCTTCAGGGATAATTGTCGTCATTTACTACTTGCAAGCAATATTTATTTTCTTATTTTAAAAAATTTTTTGGAACTAAGGATTGAACCCAAGGACAGTCTACCTCTGAGCTACACCCCTAGCCCTATTTTATTTTTATTTTGAAATGCTAGGTTGCTGAGTCTCACTACTTGCTGAGGCTGTCCTCAACCCTGTGATCTTCCTGTCTCACCCTCCCAAGTACTGGGATTACAAGTATGCGCCACCATACCCAGCTAAGCAATATTTATTTATGCACAAGCAACCACTGGGCTTATATATATGAAGTGTGCCTATATGTAAATTAACCAATAACAAGGGAATGAGGAGAAAAGGCTTTTGAGCCACCAAAATAGATGTTACAATGTTGGCACTAAAAATTTGTGTAATTTACTAAGTCTTTAGAACCCCATTCTATAAGTCTTTTTTGTTACTGGGGGTTGAATCTAGGGGCATTCTACCTCTGAGCTATACCCCCATCCATTTTTATTTTTTGTTTTGACAAAAACAAGTGACTTGCTAAGTCACTTGAGGGCCTTGCTAAATTGCTGAGGATGGCCTCAAATCTGCTATCCTCCTGTCTCAGCCTCCCAAGTACTGGGAATACAGGCATGTGACAACACACCGGACTATAAATCTCTTTTAAATACTGATTTGGGACCAGGTGTGGTGGTGTACTACTCATGTAATAAAAAAAAATAGGGCTGGGGGTACAGCTCAGAGGTAGAATGCCCCTGGATTCAATCCCCAGTACTGCAAATGAATAAATAAATAAATAAATAAATAAATAAATAAATAAAACAAAAAAAGGGCTGGGGGTGTAGCTTGGAAGTAAAATGTGCCTGGGTTCAATTCCCAGTAGAAAGAAAGAAAGAAAGAAAGAAAGAAAGAAAGAAAGAAAGAAAGAAAGAAAGAAGGAAAGAAGGAAAGAAGGAAAGAAGGAAAGAAGGAAAGAAGGAAAGAAGGAAAGAAGGAAGGAAGGAAGGAAGGAAGGAAGGAAGGAAGGAAGGAGACCTAGAAAGAAGAGAGAGAAACAGAAAGAGAAATCAAGTCAGAGAGAGAGTCTGAGCAATGGAGCATGTGGAACAAGATGGAGTTAGAGACTGAGAGCTGTGAGAGGAGGGAGAATCACAGCCAGAGAGAGCGATGGGCTGGGTTCTGATGGCGCTGTAGTTTCTGGTTCCAGTCCTTCCTGAGGTTAGTCGGCACTGTTTACTCATAATCAAAAGACTTAGCGTGCCGTCCCACCTCTACTCCTTGACTCAACCAATATCTTTGATACCCCACCATCCCTTCACTGCCTTCCAGACTGTTCTTGCTAGACTTCTTTTTGTGTGTGTGTGTGTGTGTGTGTGTGTGTGTGTGTGTGTGTGTGGTACTGGGGATTGAACCCAGGGGTATTCTATCTCTGAGCTACACCCCCAGCCCTATTTTATTTTTTATTTTGAAACAGGGTCTCACTAAGTTGCTAAGGCTGTCCTTGAACCTGCGAGCCTCCTATCTCAGCCTCCCAAGTATTGGGATTATAGGCATGCTCCACCATGCCCACTTCTTGTTTGGACATTTCTTTCTTTCTTTTTTTCTTTTTTTCCTTTTTGTGGTACTAGGGATTGAACCCAGGGGGCATTCTACTTCTGAGCTACACTCCCAGTCTTATTTTATTTTTTGTTTTGAAACAGGGTTTCACTAAGTTGCAGAGGGCCTCACTAAGTTGCTAAGGCTGGCAGTGAACCTGCGATCCTTCTGTCTCAGCCTTCCAAGTACTTTGATTACAGGCATGTGCCACCAAGCCTGGCTTTGTCTGGACATCTGTGTGTGTGTGTGTGTGTGTGTGTGTGTGTGTGTGTGTGTGTGTGTATGTATGGTACTAGGGATTGAACCCAGGGGCATTCTACCTCTGAGTGACACCCCCAGCCCTATTTTATTCTCTATTTTGAAACAGGGTCTCACTAAGTTGCAGAGGGCCTCACAAGTTGCTGAGGCTGGCCCCGAACCTGTGATCCTCCTATCTCAGCCTCCCAAGTACTGGGATTAGAAGCGTGCGCCACCACACCCAGCTTTGTCTGGACATCTTGATGACATATTTCTCTATCACTCCCACTTCTAGATCTCTCTGAACTTTAGAGAGCATTCTGTTTGGAAAACTCCTGCTCATAAACACAAGCAGCCTGATGCGCCCTTCTGTCTTCCTGCCTGCGCCTTTCCTCCCTGCCATCCCATATCCATCCTCGTACACTTGACACTCGGTAACTGGGTGATCGTCCGCTGTACAGCAGGCTGAGACTGAAACACTAAGGCTTACCTAAGATGAATATTTGGTCCAGCGAGTATGCAGGCTCCACAGAGGAGGGGAACAACTTGTGAGTCAGCAGCTGTTCTGTGAACCAAAGGCATCCTGGGACCGGTGCCCTTAACCCCACTGAAAATAATGGAAAGCACTTTAGAGATGGTCTAGGTTTTAATGTAGACCAGCCCCTTCATTTATAAATGAGGAAATTGCAGTCAGGGGAAAGTTACACAGCCAAGAAGGAGCACATCTGTCTTTGGCAAGCAAGACAAATGGTTAGGTACTAGGTGTCATGAGATCAACTGTTTCCTTATCTGAGAGAGAAGTGCCTGCCTGGCAGCCCCTCCAAGCCTCTACCCCCTGGTTTTACACAAGCTGTATCTGCTTGTGCCCCTTGTTTCTGACAGCTGCACCATCAGCAAGCCAGCTCCTACCTATTGTTCAGACCTCAGAGGAGATGTCCCCTCCTCTAAGAAGCCTCCTGCAATCACCATCACATCCCCCTGGAGTACATTTTATACAATCTCATAAAGGCCTGTCTATATGTACGCAGGGCCTGCCACATAGCAGGCATTCAGAATATGTTTGGTGAATGAAGAAAAGAGGTACTAGCTGCTGTCTGCTGAAGTCCATTTATCAGGCCCTGGATTAGGAACAGCAAGGAAGGGCCCAGCGCTTCCTCTCTGTGAGTTGGAAGGGTCTGGTGGTCAAGATGAAGCAGCATGCCCTCTGCTTCCTGAAGCAGCCGGGAGTCTGCACTGCAGACAGTTGAACACTGACCCTTTGACTGTTGACAGTCACTTCCTACCCTCCATAAGCTGTCAGAGAGAGAGTTGCTCCCTGGGAGCAGTGGATAGAGTGAAGTCTGGAAGTGGGTCAAATTGCAACAAAAAGACCACTAGGAAGCCAGTCGTGTGGTGCGCACCTGTAATCCCAGCTACTGGGGAGGAGAGAGGATCACTCGAGTCCATGAGTTTGACCTGCCTGAGCAACATAGTGAGACTCTAGCTCAATAAGTAAATCAATTAATTAATAAAATAAAGACCACTAGGCCTCAGCCCTGCATATGCTCACTTTCTCCGTGTTCATGGGGACGGGGTGCTTAGCCAGAGAATTTTCTAGTTGACTACAAATTGAACTCCCAGAAATCTGGGCAGATGCTGATCTGAGAGTACAAACCCAGTGCAGACCCGAGGTGGCCAAAAAGAGCTACACTGGACTGGCCACAGGGTCAGGGAAAGCCTTTGTCCTGATTGGAACAATGCACCCTCCTCCCCCATCCCCTTGGCCTCTTGGCTGACAGTTCTGGATGGGTTTGGGAGAAGGGCGTGAGTGCATCTCACTCCAGCCTGCTCCCCATCCCTACTGTTGATGCCCACAAGATTGCTCTGTCACCACCCACTGGCCTCTGATTTACTATTTTAAACTGAATACCTTTTCAAAAACAAAACCCTGTCCATTTGGACCAGTTGTTTGACTCCAGGGACACGGGATGTTACAGCAGAGACCTGGTGTCTGGAAAAGCTGGGTGTCTTTAGAAGAGTTTGAAAAAAGAGAGACAGAGAACATCATTTGGGAGTGAGGTCAGCCAGCCCAGCTGGAGAAGGCAACAAACAGACTTGTGGGGAGCTGAAGGACCACTTGGCCAGCTTGCCAGACCCTGGGCCAACCTATTGTATAAGCTCCACTGTATTGGAAAGAAAGATAAAAAAATGAGACATATTTTTAGTCTTGCTCAGAAGCCCAGAACATGCTCAAAACTCCAGGAATCTCTGCTCTATTCTGCAAATGGAAAAAATGATCCATGAGAACAAACTTGACTGTTGGAGTGTGTGTCTAGTTGCCCAGCCCTGTAACTTAGAACGCTGGGCCTCACAACACCGTGTGACGGTTTTCTGGAGCCCCAGTGAGCCACTGAGCAGCTGGCTCACTGTAACGTTAAAAGACAGGACAGTGGCCGGGCGTGGTGGCGCACGCTTGTAATCCCAGTACTTGGGAGGCTGAGACTGGGGGATCTGGGTAGCCTCAGCTACTTAGTGAGGCCCTCCACAACTTTGTGAGACCCTGTTTCAAAATAAAGAATACAAAATAGGGCTGGGGGTGTACCTTGGAGGTAGAATGCCCCTGGGTTCAATCCCTGGTACCACACACACACACAAAAAAAAGACAGTACATTTATTGACATCTGCCCTGGGCTACACTGAGCTTCTAGCAAGAGCAAAAGCAAACATAAAGGGAAACATACTACAGCTGAGCATGGTGGTGCACACATGTAATCCCAGTATTTGGGAGGCTGAGACAGGATTTCAGGTTCAAGGCCAGCCTCAGCAACTTAGTGAGATCCTATTTTTTAATATGTTTTTATTGGTGCATTGTAGTCTCACATCACAATGAGTATCAGTTTGGTGTTAACATACATGCACACAGCTCTTGGTGTCCCTCCCCCCCACATGTAGCACTGAGAATGATGTTGGTATAATCTCATATGTACACATTGTTTATGATAGTAATTCCATAGATTCACTTCTTTCTTACCCTTCCCCTTCCCTTGTATCCCTTCCCTTGCACCACTGAGGGTTCTCTGTTGTCATTGGAGTCCCTTTTGTGTCCCCACTACTCCCTAGGTTGAGCATATTAATGGGAACATATGTCCCTTCTTTTTTTGTGATTGGCTAATCTCACTTAACATAGTGTTCTCCAGATTAGTGAGATCCTATTTCTAAATAAAAAAAAAATAGCCAGGCGTGGTGGCACATACCTGTAATCCCAGTATTTGGGAGGTCGAGACAGGAGGATCGCAGGTTTGAGGACAGCCTCAACAACTTGAGGTCCTCTGCAACTTAATGAGACCCTGTTTCAAAATAAAATATAAAATAGGGCTGGGGGTATAGCTCAAAGATAAAATGTCCCAGGGTTCTATCTGCAGTACCACAAAAAAAAAAAGGCTGAGGGTCTAGCGTGGTGGTACCAAAAAAAAGGTATCCCCAGTACAAAAAAAAAAAAAAATAAGAGGGGGGGAGGGAATATACCAATATAATTAGCAACCTAGTGTATCTGTGGATATCAGGAGATGTTCTTTCCAAACTTGGTAGAGGAATCAATACCTTACCTTTTTGTGGTTGTTGCAATACTGGGGATTGAACCCAGGGCACTCTACCACTGAGCTACATCCCCAGCCCTTTTCATTTTTTATCTTAAGACAGGGTCTTGCTAAATTGCCCAGGCTGGCCTCTAACTCTTTCTCAGCTTCCCAGGGACTAGGATTACAGGCGTGTGCCGCCTCACCCAGCTATAGCTTAACTTTGAATGTGCACTAGAATTCCAAATTCAGCAAAGAAAAAAGTGAGTTATTTACATTTCAAGTAAAAATGTTGTAATTTATTTCTTTATTTCACCGCCATTTTTATGTATGAACTGTGTGACAGGGACCTTGCTTACATCTTGTGAAGCAGGGCCAAGAAATATGTTTCATATCGGTTATTTGATCTCCAGCATCAGATTATTATGGTAGAGGTGGGCAAAACCATGGAAAAGAAGTACATTTGCGTTAATGGCACTAAATGAAGAACAGTCAAAGCTGCAGGGTTTTACCAGTGGCCAATTTCTTGTCTCCTAAAAAAAAAAAAAGCACAAGCCAGGCGTGGTGGTGCACACTTGTAATCCCAGTACTTTGGGAGGCGGAGACCGGAGGATCCAGGTTCACGGCCAGCCTCAGCTCGCTCGCTCTCTCTCTCTCTCTCTCTCTCCTTAGTGAGGCCCTCCACAACTTCATGAGACCCGGTTTCAAAATAAAGTATAAAAAATAGGGCCGGGGGCGTAGCGCGGAGGTAGAACGCCCCTGCGTTCAATCCCCGGTACCGCAAAAAAAAAAAAAAAAAGGCACAAAGGGGCTTTATTTTGTCATTTGGGGCTATGTGCCAATCAGTATCATGGGACAAAGTCAGTAAGTAAAGGCATGAAGAAACAAACAAGCAAATTGCACCAAGACAGATGTGTTTAAATTAACCTAGTGACAGTTTGTGCCTCAGTCTCAATGGCTGTCATGTGAGGTGGGGGGAGAGGACCACAAAGAATCACAAGACTTAGTTGCTCAGGAGCTGTTGAGCAGCTTCAGGAAGTCGCAGGGAAGCTGTCCCTGCACGCCGACGACGCTGGCCACCCCGACTTTCCCGCTGCTGCCTCCTTGCAGGTACCCTTCCCTGGACGGAGCCTGCGGCAGGGGGCCGGGCGGGGGCGCTTTGCAGGTACTGGAAAGCGCTCTGCCGGCCCACCTGCCTCTCTGCACAGTTAAAGGTGAGGGCCACTCCCACGTTGCTCTTCATGATTCTGGAGGAGCCATCGGACGTGCCATCAAAGCAGCGACCAAGTGCGATCTCCTTGGCCGTGCGAGGGTCCTGGTCAGTGACAGTGTAGATACCATAGTTGTGGCCCAGTGGGTCCAGGGGCGCCAGCATGGTATACTCACTGGTGTCATTGTTGACTGCCAGTGGTAGGTGGTTGACCAGGTACTCATGCAGCATGGAGTTTACGCTGGCTCGATGGCAGCTGCCCTGGGGGATGACCTTCACCAGTGTGCGGTCCACACGGTCCTGATCATAGAGCATCCCACTGCACTTGAACTCCAGACAGGCCGATGAGACATTGGGCTGGTCCCTGTCCCGAGTACTCTTCACATCCCGGATCCCATACAGCTTCCCCACTGTCCGCCGGTGGGTGCCCCCCATGTTCCTGGAGCGCACATTCACCTCCACTGGCCCCACGATCTTCACCTTGATGTAGCAGGCCCTGAACTCCATTGGCTTGGGCCACCACGCCAGGTAATCTTCCGTCCAGCTCATGGGGTCATCTTCATTGAAGGGAACTGTGTTGTAGTCATACCGATCCCCCTCAATCTGGTAGAACCGAAAGTGGGCGGCACTGGGCGGGGCCTCCTCACAAGCCCGGAGGTTCTCAAAGGCGTAGATGGGCCCGTTGCTCTCCTCAGCTGAGTTGGGCCTCGGCTTGGCCATGCTGATCTGGAAAGCTGTCTTCTTAACTCGGGGGTCCTCGTGGTCCGTCCGGCGGTACTTGAGCTTGTTGAGATAAGGCTGAGGGACGCCAATTGCATTTGGGTTGAATTTAGGAGAAGATTCTACCGCTTCCAGTTCCTCCCCAGCCAGGCTTGCCAAAACATAGGCAGAGTAGGCATCGGGGGACTGATCATCGCAGAAAGCAGGCAGGCAGGCCCCATTGGGGCCAGTGATAACACTGTCAAAGCGGCCCCAGGCCCGGGGGTTGGACGAGAAGCCAGTCCTGGGCTCCAGGTTGATCACAGAGACTACAACCCCCTGGATTTGCTCACTGGGCAAGAACCTCTCACTCCGGTAGGCCCTCACCTTGATGAAGCACCTCCTGCTTTCAGGGACGTCCAGGTTAAACAGCCTCCTCTCGCGGATCTCCATGTTGCCCACCAGGAAGGTTCTCTCTTCCCTTTTGTTCCTCCTCTGCCTCTCAAATTTGAAGTCGCCTTCCTCCTCCCACAGCCCCGTGTCTGGGTTGAGCGACCAGAGTTTCATCATGGGCACGTGCTGTGGCATCTGGACCTGGGTCGAGTCGAGATGGACTTTCACCTTGCCCGCATTAAGTGGCTCTGAGTTGGCCTCCTCTCTGAAGTCCACAGAGAACATGCCGTATGTCCGAAGAGGAAGAGTGTCTCCTTCATCACTGACAAAGTTCAGGTCGCTCTGGGCAGCTGTGGCTGTGGAGATATTCCGAGGATCCAGGAAGGTTACACTGGCCTTCACCTTTCCCGTGTAGGGCTCTCCATTCTGCTTGTAGAAACTCTTGGATGGGATCTCCAGTTCAGCCACGGGATCTTCTCCAACCACCTCTCCCAGGGGGATAATGTTGGTCTCCGTGGCTTCCAGGGTGATGGGCTCTTTCCGCCGAAGCATCTTGATCTCGTGAAACACTGCACTCCCCTTCTTGTTGAAGGGCAGCACTTTGGTGGTATTGACAAATTTCTGCAGCCTGTCCACGAATGTGAGCACCAGCCTCTCGGTGTCCTGGGGGACATGGAGGGTGAAAGTGCCCTTGTAGCCAGTCATGCTCACACGGCTGTTGCCCATGTACACGTGGCCAAAGCGCATGGGTTCCCCGTTGTCGGAGGCACTGACGCGGCCCCGCACAATGCTCCGGGTCTCCGTACACCGCTGGCAGCTGCACTCCACGGCCACCTTGGTAGGCAGCGTGTACCCGCTGCACTGGATCTCCTTCTCCTCTGTTTTGGAGATGCCACAGCAGTTCTCCACAGCATCCCGGCACCTGATCCCATTGTCCTGCTGCCCCGCACAGGTCTTGACAGGGCAGCGACCCACATCATAGTAGAAGGAGTTGGTGGCATTCTGAAAGCAATCGTGGGGCAGCCGGATAAGGTAGCTCTCAGGGACTGGGTTGCAAGGAGTCTCATCGGGTGCTGAGGAGGAAATGGTGTAGATGTTAAGATGTAAGTTCACGTCCTGCATCGGGTACCTCAATGTTGTCTCTGCTGTTTTCAAAGGACTTGCAGATCCAAGACCCTGCTTCTCACAGAACTCTCTGAGGGAGATGGAGCAGCTATTACTAACCCCATTTTATACATGTGGAAATGGAATTGGTTGCTGAGGACACCAGAATAGTGGTTCTCTCTCAATGGATGGAGGGGCCTTGAATATGTATGGGAGTGTTTTGGATAATCACCAAAATTGGTGGTGCTCCTGACATACAACAGGCAGGGGCTACTGATGTTCTATGTTCTGCAATGCCTGGCACTGTTCTACGTAAAGAATTTTTCTGAACCAGCATGGTGGTACACTCCTATAATTTAAGTACTTGGGAGGCTAAGACAAGAGGATTGCAGGTTCAAGGACAACGTCAGCAATGTAGTAAGCTTCTCAGCAGCCTAGCAAGACCCTGTTTCAGAACAAAAGTAAAAAGGGCTGGGGGTGTAGTTCAGGGGTAGAATGTCCCTGGATTCAAACCCAGTAACACACACACACACACACACACATACACACACAAACTGCATGAAACCATGTTTAAAATAATCACAGCCTAGGGTTTTTGTTTATTTTGAAACAGCCCATTTTATTTTATTTTTTGTGGTACTGGAGATTGAATCCAGGGGCATTCTACCTCCAACCTACACCCCAAGCCCTATTTTTATTTTTATTTTTGAAACAGGGTCTCGCTATGTTGATGAGTGTCTCACTACTTGCTGAGGCTGTCCTTGAACCTGTGATCCTCCTGTCTCAACCTCCCAAGTACTGAGATTATAGGCATGTGCTACCATGCCTAGCTTATTTTTAATTTTGAAACAGGGTCTTGCCAAGTTGCTGAGGCTGGCCTCAAACCTGCAATCCTCCTGTCTTAACCTCCCAAGTACTGGGACTACTGGCATGGGCCACTGCACCCGACATGCCTGGTGCAGTTATTTTTTTACATGGCCTCAACCATACACTGAACTTTTCAAGAACACAACTTGTAACTCAGTCTAAGAGTATATCTTGTTTAACTCGAATCAATACCAAGAATCATTCATCGTCTCAGAAAAATCACATCTCTACATCTCTATTACACAAGGACTGTGAACCACCAAAATGACACCTCTGTATCCATCAGCATTCATAGATATCATATTCATGGTGGACTCTAGATTTAAGTGCCTGACTTCTTGGTTTATCTTCTCATATCATTGTGCCAAATCAATTAGATATTGAAATAATACTTGTTATGGTTTAGATATAGAAGATCCCGCCAGGCGTGGTGGCGCACGCTTGTAATCCCAGTACTTTGGGAGGCGGAGACCAGAGGAT
>PVJS01058419.1:0-11785 GCA_004027185.1 Glis glis
ACAACTCTACGCAACATTTACACCGTGATCTAAACAAACCACACCCAGTACTCTCCATTACTTCTGCTTGGGCATGTGACACTGGTAGTAACCAATTTATTTGGAATGATTACTTATCTGAGACAAATGCATAATCAATTTCCTCAAACGTCCCAAACTGTCCACATTCATTGGCCAACACACACGGTGACCAATGAAGCAGAAAAGGGCTAGAAAATGTAACACCTAGAAAATGTAACACCCTACCCCCTTGAGTGTAGAACCACTGTGCAAATCACAACTGCACAGTGATCCCTGCCTACTCCCCAAACCCTGCCATAGCAGAACTGACAGCTACCCACTCAGAAAATGCTCCATCACTCTAAGACAATTATAATGAAAATAATTTGCAAGAGCAAAAGTCATCTGCTTCAGGTAGAGTTCCTGTACCCAACATTGGAAAGAAAAGCCTGCTTGATTATTTCTAAGTCCCTTGGCAGGATATGGAGAAAATACCTACGAAGTGAAGACAAGTGTGACAACTACCAATTGGGGGATATTTTTAATGCTGTCTCTAGTATTATAGATGGTAACTAGCAATTACATGGGACACATTAAGCCATATATCGGCTGGATAATAGAACTCAAGTTCTCAGCTTATCAGTTCCCTTGAAGTTACTGAAATAAAGAGGCTGTTTATTGAAAAATTTGTCATTGAAAATTTGAATGGCTTTTGGAAAGTTCTGAATTAGCTTTTCCCTACTCATCTGTGTTTTATAGCTCTTCAATCTATTTTCACAAGAAAAACATGTGTTATACTTTTGAATGTATACTAACAAGTAATCCACTAAGAAAATCAAGGGCTCTTAGTCTGAAGCATATGAGCTGTAAAGCACCATAACTGGAAACCCCTGACAATGAGTTTGTTTAAAATTTTAAGGTCTTAGCCAGGTATGGTGGCACATGCCTGTAATCCCACTACTTGGGAGGCTGAGACAGGAGAATCGAGGTCAACCTAAGCAATTTGGAATCTCAGCAACCTAGTGAGACTCTGTTTCAAAATAAAAAATAAAAGGGTTGGGGATGTAGCTTGGAGGTAGAACACCCCTGGGTTCATCCCCACTACCATAAAAATATATATTTAAGGTTTTAGCTTTAAATAAAAATACCATACTTTATTTTCCCCCTTGCTTGATATTTTAATCCCAAGTATCAAAATGGTCTAAACAACAGCATCATACATTATAAGTGTTGTGTAAAAGCTAACTTGTCCACTAATATGTGGTTCAACAGCAGTTGTCATTTGTTAGAAAACCAAACTCTTCACCCTTCCTGATAGGTTTATAGTAGTATTGTTAGCTCTGCAGTGCCAAGTTACTGATGTTAGAGTCGAGCACGCAGCACCTGAACTATTTAGGTCCTCTTTTCAGTCTTGTCTTCCAAGTACTACTCATGCCACTAAAGAATAAAGAAGAGTGAAACTATATCCAATGCATGTCAAAGATACTGGTACATCCACTCAGAGGTACTTAAAACTTGCCACTTGTACCATTAATTGGGAGGCCGAGACAGGAGGATTGCAGGTTCAAGGCGAGTGTGCAGCAACTTACCTAGACCCTGTTTCAAAAATAAAAAATAAAATAGGTCTGGTGTAGCTCAAAGTTAGAGCTCCCCTGGGTTTAATCACTAGTACCACAAACAAGAAAAAAAGCCACTTAGATAGAAAAATATAACTTTATAATACTGCTGTCTGAAAGATTTTCCCACTACACTAGAACAATACAAACTTCAAGCATACCTCTTAGCTCCACCAGCATCAGGAGAGACAATAGTACAGTTCCTCCACTCAGAGATATTCTCCCTGATCCACTTCAGGACAGCTGGCTCTGCATACAAATTGTCCACAGGGATATCAAAAAAGCCCTGGAGAAAAAAGTTGGGTCAGTTTTGCTTCTCTTCCATTTACAAATGGCTACCACAAAGTACTAACTTGCATGGAGAATACCTTACTGCAACATTCATACCAATGGGAAGGCACACCCCATGTGGTAGAGTATAAAATCAACCTCTCAAATCTTGACTGAGAGCCCAGCCAAGATCAGCAAAGCCAACCGTCAGCCAACCCAGTAGGTATATGAGTGAGCCCTAAGAACAGCCAAGTTCAGCCAACAGGTGGACTCATGAGTTAATATATACTGCTTTATTCCACTCAATGCTGGGCTAGTCTAACTAGTAAACCAGTTAGAGAAGCTATGGTATATAAACTTAGTGGAAGCTATTTATAATAAAATACAGAATAACTCATACAGAATAACTAGAAGGCAGGAGATCTGTGTTCTGATTCTTACTGATACAAATAAGTAGTTATTTCTCAATTAAATTGTTCCTTTTCTATAAAATGGGTACAATCCTCTGTCCTATGTACTTAGATGGATTGCCATAAGATGCAAATGACAAGGATTTGAAAATCTCTTTAAATAGTATAAATAGTATAAATAGTATAGTATAAATAGTATAGTAAGGAGAATATACCTATTCTCCTTACTCTGGGTTTATATGGAAAAGTAGGATCCAATATCCTTGGCTTGGAATTTAAGACTGAATGTTCAAGGAGAAAAATAATAATGACAATGATAGTTCCCATTTATGGAGCACCTCTCATGGGCTGGGCATTATAAGATGAACTTTTTTTGTGCGGTACTGGGAATTGAGCCCTGAGGTATTCTACCTCTAAGCTATTCCCCCAGCCCTATTTTTTTAATTTTGAAACAGGGTCTTGCTAGGCTATTGAGAGTCTCATTACTTGCTGAGGCTGTCTGTTCTCGAACCTGCAAACCTCTTGTCTCAGTCTCCCAAGTACTAGGATTACAGGCGTGTGCCACCACACCTGGCTACATGAATTTATTTCTTATTTTATATTCATAATAATGAAAAAGTATTATGTTCAGAGAAGTAACCTGCCCAAAGTTGCAAAGCTAGCAATTTTAAGTGTCAGTATTCAAACTAGGTCTGATCACAAAGCCTATGATCTTCCCATAATATCAGACTGCCTCCCTATCTAGCCACCCCAAATGAAAAAGACTGAACTGTGCTTAAGGTGAATATGTTTAAAATGTTGATGTCTAGTTTACTTGAGCTGAACTTGGGCAGTTTTGGGCTCCTCTGCAGTCTTTAGCATTATCATTATCCCACCATCCTAACCCCAGATATTTAGCTTCTACTGATACCTGAATTTGAGAAGCATGTAGATCCATGGTGATAATATGATCTGCACCCGCGACAGAGAGCATATTTGCAACAAGCTTGGCTGAGATTGGAGCCCGGCTCTAAATGGAGGGGAAGAAGCAAAAGAAAGACTAAAAACCAATTTGAAAAACAATTCATTTGCTTGAGAAACATTTAATTATTGTATAACTACTATATTTAAGTCACTGTGCTACCAGGAAATTCATGGAAAGAGATGCAGCCATTGAATTGAGTAGATCATAATCTACAACAAATATTAAGTGGAACATCACTGTTCCAACCCAGAACCACATTTCAGCAAGGAAAATATCTTCCTAGCTTCCATTTTCTTTTGCGTGTATGTGCATGGGGGGGGGTTACTGAGGATTGAACCTGGGGGCATTGTAACTATAAGCTATACTCCCAGTACTTATACACTGTTGGTAGGATGGTAAAATTAGTACAACCACTGTTGAGATCAATATGGAGGGTCCTCAAAAGACTAGAATGGTACCACCATATGACCCAGCTATAACACTCCTCAGTATCTTTCGAAAAGAATTAATGTTAGAATACTATAGTGATACATGCAGCACAATTCACAATAGCCAAATTATGGAACCAATCTAGGGGTCTGTCAACAGATGAATGGATAAAGGAATATGGCATATACACATGAGGGAATTTTACTCAACCATGAAGAAGAACAGAATTATGTCATTTTCAGGAAAGTAAATGGAACTAGAAAACATTATGCTATATGAAATCAGGCAGTCTCAGAAAACCAAGTGTCTTATGTTTTCTCTCATATGTGGAAGCTAGAGAGAAAATAGTAAAGAAAAGGGACTTTATAATGAGAGAGACCAATAGAATGGTGGCAAGGGAATGGGAGAGGGAGGAGGGGAAAGGGGAAAAGAAGGCTTCAGGAAGGAAACAGACTAAATATTATGTTCATATTTGAAGGTATCACTATCAGCCTCATTAGCATGTACAGGAAGGGAATATGTAGGTAGTGGGATGGGGTCTAGGAGGGAAACACACCAAGAGACATTGTGTGCATATATGATTTGATATATCACTCTGAATGTCACTATGGTGTGCAATTATATTGCAGTAATAAAATTAAAATTTTTATTCATGTGTATGTAACTAGGGGTTGAATCCAGGGGCATTCCAGGGCTGAAAAGATTCTGCTCCTACCTTATCCTTCTTATCTTGCCGGGCGTAAGGGAAGCAAGGGATGACTGCAGTAACCCGGCTGGCTGAAGCAATCTTGCAGGCATTAATCATGATCAAAAGCTCCATTAGATTGTCGTTGATTTCACCACAGCCACTCTGGACAATGTAGACATCTTCTCCACGTACACTTTCACCAATTTCCACACTAAAATGGAGAAATGCAGACAACATAAAACAATAGATTTTTTGAACATTATACTATACTTCTATAGACGGTATGGTCTAAAGAAAATAGCTTCCATAGTAGATAGTGATTGCCTCAGACTTTGGAAGATACTGTGAAGGAACCCCTATACCAGAAGCAGTTTACTGCCTCAGTGTACTCCAATACACCACCAAATAAATTGAGTTTACACAAAGTGACATGGCATGAAAAAGAATGGCTAACTTGATGGGTATGGTGGTGCATGCCTATAATCCCAGTATTTGGGAGGCTGAGACAGGAGGATCGCAGGTTGGAGGTCAGCCTCAGTAACTTAGCAAGAACCTGTTTCAGAATAAAAAATAAGAAGGGTGGGGGGTGTAGCTTGGAAGTAGAATGCCCCTGGGCTCAATTCCCAGTACCACCAAAAAAAACTAGCTAATTTTAATCTAAAGTATTTACAAACCAGGCGTGGTGGCGCATGCTTGTAATCCCAGTACTCTGGAGGCTGAGACCAGAGTATCGCAGGTTCGTGGCCAGCCTCAGCTACTTAGTGAGGCCCTCCACAACTTAGTGAGACCCTGTTTCAAAATAAAGATAAAAAATAGGGCTGGGGGTGTAGCTCAGAGGTAGAATGCCCCTGGGTTCAATCTCCAGTACTGCAAAAAAATAAATAAATAAAATAAAACAAAGTATTCACAAATAATTGGACCATAATTTCAGGAGGTGGCCATGTGATGTGAAATTTGATACAATACCTATGACTGCTACATAATCCATTCGTAAGGAAAAAATAAAAAAATCATAAGGAATGAATCAGCACTATTCTTTGTGTGTGTGTGTGTGTGTGTGTGTGTGTGTGTATGTGTGTGCGTGCGTGTTACTAGCGATTGAACTCAGGGGCATTCTACCTCCAAGCTATACCCCCAGTCCTTTTTATTTTTTTGTTTTGGAAACAGGGTTTTGCTAGGTTGCTAAGAGTCTCACAAAGTTACTGAGGCTGGCCTCGAACCTGCGATCCTCCTGTCTTAGCCTCCCAAGTACTGGGATTACAGGCATGCATCACCACTCCTGACAAATCACCACTATTCTATAATGATGCTTTCTAGAGAAGATAGTACTGTCTCTATCATATTGTCGATTCACTCAATAAATATTAAATGCTCATGTGCTAGTCAGTATGCTAGGAGCCAGGGATACATTGGTGAATAAAACAAATGTGATCCTTGACCTCATTCTGTGCTGTGCTCTGATCCAATCAGTCTTATTTAATAAAAAAAAATGCCATAGGGGAAGTTACTCTTATGATGGAGTAGGGCTATGTTTTACCATATAATGAAAATTTCAATACCCATACTTTGGTACATGCCAAGAAAAACTTATGAAAATAAACAGGGGTTGAGCATGTGGCTCAGTAGAAGAGTGCTTGCTTAGCATGTGGAAGGCCCTGGGTTCCATCCCCAGCACACCACACAAATAGATCACTTAAGCGATACCACAAAGTAGCACCATTTCCCCCAATTAATTCTCTAGGCATGGTGGCACACGCCTGTAATCCCCGTACTTGGGAAGCTGAGACAGGAAGATCACAGGTTCAAAGCCAGCCTCAACAACTCAGTGAGACCCTGTCTCCAAAATAAAATCGGGCTGGGGGTGTAGCTCAGAGGTAGAACGCCTCTGAGCTCAATCCCCAGCAACACACACACACACACACACACACACACACACACACACACACCCTCTTGGTAAGGTAGGGGTGTGTGTATGTGTAGATAAGAGGTAGCTCAGAAAGGTTAATAACCTCTACCGTGCCATAGAGAAACTTCAGTTCAAATCAAAAGGCCTTACTCTCACCGCTATCTTCTCTGTGGCTTCAGAAACTACCCTGTCTTATGACAATCAGGGTCACTTTTGCCCCATTATCTTCCTCTCCCCAAACAAAACATACCCCCAGCCTGAATTTATTTTTTGTTTTGAAATAGGACCTTCCAAGCCGGGCGTGGTGACACACAGGGCTGGGGGTATAGCTCAGAAGTAGAATGCCCCTGGGTTCAATCCTCAGTAACACACACACACACACACACACACACACACACACACACACAAAGAAAAGAAACAGGATCTTCCTAGGTTGCTGACAGTCTCACTTTGTTGCTGTGGCTGTCCTCGAACCTGCAATCCTCCTGTCTCAGCCTCCCCAAATACTGGGATTATAGGCATGCACCACCATGTCTGGCTTTGGTTCAAATTTTGATCCTCTTTCCTCAGCCTCATGAGTAACTGGTATGCCTGGCACGACTTCTAAAAAGAATGGGATTATGCCAGGTATGGTGGCACGCACCTATGTTCCCAGTACTTGAGAGGACAAGACAGGAGGATTGCAAGTTCAAGGCCAGCCCAGATAACATAGTGAGACCCTGTCTCAAAATAAAAAAATAAAAAATGCCGGGGATGTAGTTCAGTAGTAGTGCCCCTGCATTCAATCACAGGTACCACAAAAATGGGGTTAATTTACATTCTTGTTTTGTTTTTATTATATTGTTGTTTGAAGGGGCAGTTTAGTTCATACTGAAACACCAAATTAAAAAAAAAACAAAATCAAGTGGAGGCTGGAGGTGCACCTTAATGGTAGATCCCTAGCATATGCAAGGCCGTAGGTTGTTTTTTTTTTTTTTGCGGTACCGGGGATTGAACCCAGGGGGGTTCTACCTCCACGCTACACCCCCGGCCCTATTTTTTATACTTTATTTTGAAACCGGGTCTCATGAAGTTGTGGAGAGCCTCACTAAGTAGAGAGAGAGAGAGAGAGAGAGAGAGAGAGAGAGAGAGAGGGAGAGAGACAGGGAGGGAGAGAGAGAGAGAGAGAGGGAGAGAGAGAGAGAGAGAGAGAGAGAGCGAGCGAGCGCGAGCTGAGGCTGGCCAGGAACAAGGATCCTCCGGTCTCCGCCTCCCAAAGTACTGGGATTACAAGCATGCACACCACACCCGGCTGCAAGGCCCTAGGTTTAATCCCTAGCACCCCATGGCAAAAAGGGAAGAAAAGGAAATGGGAAAAAAAGTCAAATGAGAAACCAATTAAAACAGGGAAAATGAGATTCCTGGCAGCCATTACAAAAAAAGAAAACCTATCAGTTTAGGAAATCTGAAGATAAACGTTCTTCAGGCACTGAATTCAAGAAGTATTTTAAACTATTTTGTCCTTAGGCTGTAAGTGTAGTAATTTGTTCAAGTTAATACTCTTAAGTTCCTATCTTTGAAAAAGAGCAAAATAAACAAGCAAGCAAAGGAAGAAAAATAACCATAAGTGCTGAAATAAATGAAATTAAAATCAGGAGCCAGGCGTGGTGGTGCACACTTGTAATCTCAGTACTTGGGAGGCTGAGACAAGAGGATTGCAGGTTCAAGACCAGCCTCAGCAAGTAGTGAGACTCTGAAACTAGCGAGACCCTGTTTCAAAATAAAGAGTAAAAAATAGGGCTGGGGGTGTAGCTCGGAGGTAGAATGCCCCTGGGTTCAATCCTCAGTACCACAAAAAAATCAGGAAAATAGAAGGAAATCAGTGAAACAAAAAGCTGGTTTTGGGGGGCAGAGAATCAATAAAATTGATAAGCCAGTGTGGTGGCTCGTGCCTATAATCCCAGTACTTGGGAGGCTGAAACAGGATCACAGGTTCAAGGCCAGCATGTGGTAACTTAGTGAAGGCCTGTTTAAAAATAGAAAATAAAACAAACGAGGAAGGAATATTCTAAGTCATTTTATGAGGCCACCATTACTGAGAGCAAAACCAAAGGCAATATAAATAGAGACTTACAGAGGGAGAGGAGGAGAAAGGTGGATGTGGTCATGCAAGGCAACTGGAAGGATCCTTGTGGTGAGGTGACTATTATATATCTTGATTATATCAATGTCAATATGCTGGTTGTTACACTATACCATAGTTTTATCAGAAAACTATAGTTTGGAAAAAATCTTGGTTGGGAAGGTTGGGAAAAACTGGGTAATAAGTATACTGGATCTCTGTATCATTTCTTACAAGTGCATGTAAATCTACAATTACAAAATCCAAATTTTGCCGGGCGTGGTGGCGCACGCTTGTAATCCCAGTACTCTGGGAGGCAGAGACCGGAGGATCCCGGTTCGCGGCCAGCCTCAGCTCTCTGTCTCTGTCTCTCTCCCTGTCTCTCTCTCTCTCTCTACCTAGTGAGGCCCTCCGCAACTTCGTGAGACCCGGTTTCAAAATAAAGTATAAAAAAATAGGGCCGGGGGTGTAGCACGGAGGTAGAACGCCCCTGGGTTCAATCCCCGGTACCGAAAAAAAAAATCCAAATTTTTTTGCAGTACTGGGGATCAATCCCTGGACCTCATATATGCTACAGAACTTTATGACTAGCCAGGCATGGTGGTGCAAACCTGTAATCCCATACTTGGGAGCTAAGACAGGAGGATCACAGGTTCGAAGCCAGCCTCAGCAATTTAGCAAGGCTCTCAACAACCTAGGGAGGCCCTATTTCCCAATAAGAGAAAAATAAAACAGGGCTGGGGTTTAGCTCAAGAGGTAGAATGCCCCTGGCTCAATCCCCAGCACCACAAAACAACAATAACTCTATGACTTAGCTACACCCCCAGCCCTCAAAATTCATTTTTTTATAAAAAGGGCATTATTATACCTCATGTATGCAAACCATTACTGTAGGCTTCAATGAAAGCTGAGGTCATAGAAGCATAAAAAAGACACATCTGTGGTCTGTCAAAAGAACCTAGTTCGGTTGTATTACTTTCTAAGAAGCTATGTAATACTGTGAGGGAACTTGGAGAGTTCCAATCTTTTTTTTGGGGGGGGTTCTGGGGATTGAACCCAGGAGCATTCTACCTCTGAGCTACACCCCCAGCCCTACTTTTTATTTTTATTTTGAAACATGGTCTCACTAAGTTGATGAGAGCGTCATCAGCTTGCTGAGGCTGTCCTCCAACCTGGATCCTCCTATCTCAGCCTCCCAAGTATTGGGATCACAGGTGTGTGCCACCACACCCACCTTGAGAGTTCCAATCTTAATAGTTAATTTGAAAAATAGCTCATCACAAAGTATTTTCTCCCAGCAGGGCATGGTGGTCCATGTCTGTTATCCCAACACTTGGGAGGGTGAAACAGGAGAATCTCAGTTAGGGCGTGGGAAACTTAGGGTAAATAAAAAGGGCTAAGGGTGTAGCTCAGAGATAGAACCCCACCCCAAGAACCACACACAGAAAAAAATTTTTCTCTCTAGCTTGTCAAGCCTCAGCCACATTTCTTCTTTTATATTCCTTGGATACACTCTTTTCTAACTCACAGTCCCTGTGTGCTTCTTCCCACAACTACTTCACTCATTTTTTGGTTCTTCAATCAAAATACCTTCCCCATCATTATCTTATCAAATGTGATGTCAGGAAAACCTAAGATTAAAAGTGACCTAAAGCCAGGTCAGATCATGCTCACCTGTAATCCCAGTACTTGGGAGGCTGGGACAGAAAGATCCCAGGTTCAAGGCCAGCCTCAGCAACTTACCAAAAATGTCACTTAAAACCCACATCAACCAATTGCACTGTATGGACCTTCTTTGCGTAACAAATCAAACTCAAAAACAAAAAAACAAATTTATGAGAAAAAACCTGAACACCAGCTAGTTATTTGATATGAAGGAATTAATGTTCATTCTCTAGGTATATTATTGTGGTTACTGAAATGCATATGAATGATATAATATCCGCATTTGCTTCAAAAATCCAATTGTGGGATTGTGAAGGGAGATAAGATGAATAGATGAAACAAGATTGACATAAATTGGTAACTGTTGAATAGTGTGATGGATATGGGAGGGTCATTATACCATTTTTTTTTTTTGCGGTACCGGGGATTGAACCCAGGGGCGTTCTACCTCCGAGCTACACCCCTGGCCCTATTTTTTATACTTCATTTTGAAACCGGGTCTCACAAAGTTGTGGAGGGCCTCACTAAGTAGAGAGAGAGAGAGAGAGACAGGGGGAGAGAGAGAGAGACAAAGACAGAGACAGAGACAGCTGAGGCTGGCTGCGAACCCGGATCCTCCGGTCTCCGCCTCCCAAAGTACTGGGATTACGAGCATGCGCGCCACCACGCCCGGCTCTCATTATACCATTTGCTATACTTCTATATATATATATATTTATATATATATATATATATATATATATATACCATATATATATGGATGGTATTGAACCCAGGGGCATCCTACCTCTGAGCTACACCCCAGCCCTATTTTATTTTTATTTTGAAAAAGGGTCTTGCTAGGTTGATGAGAGTCTCACTACTTGCTGAGACTGGTCTTGAACCTGCATACTTCTGTCTCAGCCTCCCAAGTACTGAGGTCACAGGCATGTGCCACTATGCCCGGCTATACTTCCATATACGTTCGAAATGTTCTGTAATAAGAAGCTAAATAAGCCGGGTATGGTGGCACACACCTGTGATCCCAGTACTTGGGAGGCTGAGATGTGAGGATTGCAGGTTTGAGGCCAGTGCACAGTAACTTAGTAAGACCCTGTTTCAAAAGAAAAAAAATAAAATAGGGCTAGGGATGCAGCTCAGAGATAGAATGCCCCTGAGCTCAATCCCCAGTAACACAAAAATAAGTAAGTAAAATAAAATAATGGGACTTCTCAGATCTTCTTTATTATTAACACTGCCTTTTGAGAGATCCCAGGCTGAAAGAGCCCCCTTCTGTGTTTTATGGTACACATCCCTGTGGTTTAGACCAAGTACTTCCAGTAATTGAGCAACTTCAAAGCTCAGAAAATTCTAAATCTGCTCATATTCCTCTTCCACACCTTGAGTCCTTGACCAAGATATCCATTTCTTTAAAGAGAATGACAGTCAGGCACACTGATTTCCAATAAAATCCACTTTGTCCTCTATATCTGGTATCAGGGCCTATGGCTCTTGTTTCAGTCAAGAACACAGAATATTATCTTTGCTCCAGGTATTCACTTGCCAGTCAGTTTGTTCGATCAGGAGTTAGAGAATAAGTGCAGTTTGAGAATTGATCCAAGACAGTGTAAGGTACAGGTGTAACTACCTATTCCTCTAGGCTTCTAAAGCATTAGGGCATGGTGAAGCATGTCTGTGATGCCAGTACTTGGGAGGCTGAGACAGGAGGATCACAGGTTCGAGGACAGCCTCAGCAA
>PVJS01058420.1:0-11785 GCA_004027185.1 Glis glis
CCCCAGCTCTTTGTGTGTGTGTGTGTGTGTGTGTATGTGTGTGTGTGTGTGTGTATGTGTGTGTGTGTGTGTGCCCCTGGTGATTGAACGCAGGGGCATTTTACCTCTGAGCTATACCCCCCAGCCCTAATTTTTCTTTTTTTTTTTCGGTACTGGGGATTGAACCCGGGGAACGTTCTACCTCCGAGTTACACCTCCAGCCTTATTTTTATTCTTTATCTTGAAACAGGGTCTCACTAAGTTGCAGAGGGCCTCACTAAGTAGCTGAGGCTGGCTGGGAACCTGCAATCCTCCTGTCTCAGCCTCCCAAGTACTGGGATTATAATTGTGCGCCAACACGCCCGGCTTCTCTTTTCTTTATTTTGAAACAGGGTCTCACGAAGTTGCGGACAGCCTTGCTAAGGTGCTGAATCTAGCCTTGAACCTGCAATCCTCCTGTCTCAGCTTCCGAAGTACTGGAATTATAGGCATGTACCACCACACCCAACTACTCCAGCCCTATTATTAAAAAAAAAATTCAGCCGGGCGTGGTGGCGCACGCTTGTAATCCCAGTACTTTGGGAGGCGGAGACCGGAGGATCCAGGTTCGCGGCTAGCTTCAGCTCTCACGCACGCTCGTGCTCTCTCTCTCTTTCTCTCTCTCTCTCTCCCCCCCCCTCCGTCTCTCTCTCCCTGTCTCTCTCTCTCTCTCTCTCTCTCTACCTAGTGAGGCCCTCCGCAACTTCGTGAGACCCGGTTTCAAAATAAAGTATAAAAAAAAAATAGGGCCGGGGGTGTAGCGCGGAGGTAGAATGCCCCTGGGTTCAATCCCCGGTACCGCAAAAAAAATAAAAATAAAAATTCAATTTGAGACAGGGTTGCACTAAATTGTCCAGGCTGGCCTTGAACTTGTGATCCTCCTGTCTCAGCCTCCCAAATAGCTGGGATTACAGGTGTGTGCCTCCATGCATGCTAGCTGGTCTCTTTTGTGTCTATCATTCTCACTCACTGGGTCTGAGGTTATTAAGCTGTTTTCACCTGTGGTTCTGGAATGAAAAGGCAAAAGCAAAAACTTGATCATTCCTCAGTGGTCATCCCTGATCACCAACAGGTATTCTGTATTTGTCAGAGGAGGAGGGTTCATGGGAGATAGCTCGCAAATTGGCATAGACTTGTTTCTGCCAAACACTAGTCATGATGGGAATTGGCAATTTATTTTATCAGACCATGGCATTGTGTCATTTCGCTGTAGCATTGTTGAGTTCTATGCCAAGAATATCATTCATATGCCCAGAGCCACTATGGCAGAGTGCTCCAGAGGATGTCTTTGGCCCCTGCCCTTCTGAGCAGTAAATCAAGAGCTGCCCTGGTGCTGGGATTGGTTTCTTAGCCTTTAGGACTCCTTGGCCCCATTCCATCTCACACTGATGTTTTTCTCCAGGTGGAGTGAAGCCCGAGGGCCATGGAGATGACCATGAAATGGTCAACATGGAGTTTACCTGTGACCACTGCCAGGGTTTGATCATAGGGCGGAGAATGAATTGCAACGTGTGCGAGGACTTTGATCTTTGTTATGGATGCTATGCAGCAAAGAAATATACCTATGGGTATGTATCAGACAACCTGGAGCCAGGCAGCCTTTTCTTTATGTATTTCTTCACCTAAAAAGGGGGCTTCTTACTTTTTTTGTGCATGTATGTGGTGCTAGGGATCAAAACCAGGGCCTCTAAGGCCGGGCATGGTGGCACACGCTTGTAATCCCAGTACTTTGGGAGGTAGAGGATCTGGGTTCGCGGCCAGCCTCAGCTCGCTCTCTCTCTCTCTCTCTCTCTCTCTTTTTCTCTCTCTCTCCCTGTCTCTCTTTCTCTCTCTCTCTACTTAGTGAGGCCCTCCGCAACTTCGTGAGATCCGGTTTCAAAATAAAGTATAAAAAATAGGGCCGGGGGTGTAGCACAGAGGTAGAATGCCCCTGCGTTCAATCCCCAGAACCACACACACACAAAAAAAACCAGGGCCTCACATATGCTAGGCAAGTGCTCTACCACTGAACTATAACTCCAGCACTCCTTACTTTTTCCTTTTTTTTTTTAAAAAAAAAAGGTTTCTACAGCCAGGCATGGTGGTGCACGCTTATAATCTCAGTACTTGGGAGGTTAAGAGAGGATTGCAGGTTCGCAGCCAGCCTCAGCTACTTAGTGAGGCCCTCTGCAACTTAGTGAGACCCAGTTTCAAAATGAAAAATAGGTCTGGGGTTGTAGCTCGGAGGTAGAATGCCCCTGGGTCAATTCCCAATACTGCAAAGAAAAGGTATCTATTATAAAAAATTTCAAATATAGTCAAAAGTAATAGTATAGTGAACCTTCATATTCATATACCCATTAGCCAGATTCAGCAATTAGGAAGATTTTGTTATGTGTGCTCAGTTTATTCCCTACTTTTATATTTTTTCTTTTTTAGAGTATTTTACAGCAAATTTCAGACCTTAAATAATTTCTTTCAAGCTGGGTGTGGTGGCGCACGCTTGTAATCCCAGTACTTGGGAGGCTTAGACAGGAGGATCGCAGGTTCGCAGCCAGCCTCAGCAACTTAGTGAGGCCCTCTGCAACTTAGTGAGACCCTGTTTCAAAATAAGAAGTAAAATAGGAGTGAGGGTGTAGCTCAGAGGTAGAATGTCCCTGGGTTCAACCCCAAGCAAGAAAAAAAAATCATTTCTTTCTCATGTACTTCATATCTATCTCTAAAAATTATGGGTATTTTTTTCACATTACCAGAATGTTCTTGCACACTGTGTAAAATTCACAACAAGGAGTTCTTAGCCTGGTTTCCACAGGCAGTCTTCTAGGGGTAGTGAAATCCTGAAATGGTATGTTCAGTGTTTGTGTTTGTTCATTTTTCTATGGAGAGGGCCCATAGCCCTCTTTAATTTTTTTTTTTTTTGTGGTACTGGGGATTGAAACCAGGGGCATTCTATCCAAGCTGCACCCCCAGCCCTATTTTTTATTCTTTATTTTTTAAACAGGGTCTCACTAAGTTGTGGAGGGCCTCACTAAGTAGCTGAGGCTGACCACGAAGCTGTGATCCTCCTGTCTCAGCCTTCCAAGTACTGGGATTACAAGCGTGCTCCACCACGCCCTGCTTCTTTAAAATTTTAATAACTACAGCCTAGAGGTGACTAATGTCAAGTAGCAATCAGGCACATGCCTCACAAACACTGTAGACCTTACACATGTCTTGCTTTTGCAGCCATTTGCCTACCCACAGCATCACAGCCCACCCCATGGTGACCATTCGGATCAGCGACCGGCAAAGGCTCATCCAGCCCTACATCCACAATTACTCCTGGCTGCTCTTTGCCGCCCTGGCTCTCTATAGCGCCCACCTGGCCACCACAGAGGACGTGGATGGGGAGAGGCTGGATCCCCAGGCCCGCCGCAATGCCACCACCCTGCGGAGCCAGTGCATGCAGCTTGTTGGGGACTGTCTGATGAAGGCTCACCAGGGAAAAGGTGACTATTCCTCATATACAAAATCCAGGACCAACCCTCAGCTGCTAGTGAAGGCAAAGCCCAGGCAGAAGTGAAGGACTGTGTTCAGCCCAAGGCAGTAGAGTCCAGTATTCTACCAAGGGGCTCACCCTAGCATGGCACTTGAATTCTCAGATTCACCTGAGAGAAATGTTGGCATTAAAGTGGAATTTAGTTTCTCTAAAATATTTAGATGAGCCGGGCGTGGTGGTGCACGCTTGTAATCCCAGTACTTGGGAGGCTGAGACCGGAGGATCCGGGTTCATGGCCAGCCTCAGCTACTTGGTGAGGCTTCTGCAACCTAGTGAGACCCTGTTTCAAAATAAAAAAAGAATAAATAATAGGGCTGGGGGTGTAGCTTGGAGGTAGAATGCCCCTGGGTTCAATCCCCAGTACTGCAAAAAATAAATAAATAAATAAATAAATAAATAAATAAATAAATAAAATATTTAGATGAAGATGTAAAAATAACAGCTGGGCTTGGTGGCACACACTGTAATCCCACTTGGGAGGCTGAGACAGGAGGCTAACAAGTTCAAGGACAGCTTCATCAACATAGCGAGGCCCTCCACAACTTAGTGAGACCCTGTTTAAAAATAAAAAATAGGATTGGGGGTGTGGCTCCTCTGAGAATGACCCTGGGTTCAATCCCCAGTACCACACAGACATGCAAAAAGATGTAAAAATAACTAAGCATTTAGTATTTGAATCTACTAAACTTTGCCGAGGGAATCCAGACCTTTTTTTCATATATATATATATATATATATATATATATATATATATATACACACACACACACATACATACATACATACATGTATGTGTTTATTGGTGCAATGTAATTATTCATAATAATGAGATTCAGAGTAATACAAATAATACACGCACACATCACTTGTGTATGCCCACCCCCTCCTCCCCTTTCTCCTTCCCCATACACGTTAGTGAAATTGGTAGTGAAACCTTGTATGGGCATAACCTTATTTGAACTGTTCCTTTCCTCATTCCTTTTTTTTCCTCCCTACCTCACCACTTCCCTGCCCCAATTCCCTTCCACTGTTTTGTTGTTTTCTCTCTTGATTTGACTAAAGCCATTTTGTTTTGTTTTGTTGTGGTACTGAGGATTGAACTCAGGGGCATTCTACCTCTGAGCTACACCCCCAGCCATATTTTATTCTTTATATTGAAACAGGGTCTCACTAAGTTGTGAAGGGCCTCACTAAGTTGCTGAGGCTGGCCACGGACCTGGGATCCTCCTGTCTCAGCCTACCAAGTACTGGGATTACAAGCATGCCCTTATGTTCTGGCTTCCACATATGACCCTTAACCTTCTGAGACTGGTTGATCTCACTTAGCATAATATTTTCTAGTTCCATCCATTTTGCTGCAAATAACATAGTTTGTTGTTCTGTATGGCTGTGTATAATTCCATTATGGGTATATGCCACATTTTCATTATCCATTCATCTGTTTATGGATACCTAGCTTGGTTCCATAACCTGGCTATTGTGAATTGTGCTGCTGTAAACATGGGTATGTATGTATCACTATAGTATTCTAACTTCAATTCCTTTGGAGTGATACCAAGGAGTGGTATGGCTGGGTCATATGGTGGTTCATTCCTCGTCTTTTGAGGAACCTCTATACTATTCTCCATATTGGTTGTACTAATTTGCCATCTACCAACAGAAGCATTGGATTTATTTCCTCTTTATTTTTTTATTTTTTTTATTTTTATTTTTTGTGGTGCTAGAGATAGAACTCAGAGGCATTCTACCTCTGAGCTACACCCCCAGCCATATTTTATTTTTTATTTGGAAACAGGGTTTCACTAAGTTGCTGACAGCCTCACTAAGTTGCTGAGGCTGGCCATGAAACTGCGGTCCTCCTGTCTCAGCTTCCCAAGTACTGGGATTACAGGCATGTGCTACCACGCCTGGCTTTTATTTCTTTTTTAAAGGTCTTGTAGAATTCAGTGGGAAATCCATCTGGTTCTGAGCCTTTCTTTGCTGGAAGTCTTTTTGTTACTCTTTATTTTTTTGTTAATGGTCTGGGTAGGTTTTCTATATCCTCTTGGTTTAATTTAGATAGATTGTGTACATCTAGAAATTTTTCAGTTTATCCTAAGTTTTCTGATTTATTGGAATATGTCTTTTTTTGTTTTGTGTTACTGGGGATTGAACCCAGAGGCATTCTACCTCTGAGCTACACCCCCAGCCCTATTCTATTTTTTATTTTGAAACAGGGTCTCACTAAATTGCTGACGCTGTCCTCGAACCTGTGATCTTCCTGTCTCAGCCTCCCAAGTTACTGAGATTACAGGCATGTACCACCACGCCCGACTTCGAATATAAGTTTTCAAAGTAGTTCCTAGATGAGTTTCTTGTAAACAGCATATAGTTGGATTTTTTTTTTCCTTTGGTGGTTCCTTTTGGGATTGAACCCAGGGGCACTCCACCTCTTAGCTACACCTTCAGTCCTATTTATTTTTTATTTAGAAACAGGGTCTTGCTAGGTTGATGAGTGTCTCACTACTTGCTGAGACTGTCCTCGAACCTGTAATCCTCTTGTCTCGGCTTCCCAAGTAGTGAGATTACAGGTGTGCACCACCATGCCCAGCTTAGATTTATTTTGTGTGTGTGTGGTACTGGGGATTGAACCTGGGAGCATTCTACCTCTGAGTTAAACCCCCAGCCCTATTTTATTTATTTTTATTTATTTATTTATTTATTTATTTATTTATTTATTTATGCAGTACCAGGGGTTGAACCCGGGGGAATTTTACCTCTGGGCTACACCCCCAGCCCTATTTTTTTTATTCTTTATTTTGAAACAAGGTCTCACTAAGTTGCAGAGGGCCTCACTAAGTAGCTGAGGCTGACTGCGAACCCGGATCCTCCAGTCTCAGCCTCCCAAGTACTGGGATTACAAGCACACGCCACCACGCCTGGCTTATTTTTATTTTTGAAACGGGGTCTCAGTAGGTTGATGAGAGTGTCATTACTTGCTGAGGCTGCATTCTAGTTCACATCAACCTGTGGAACAAGGTCTTACTAGGTTGATGGGAGTACTCACTACTTTCTCGAACCTGCGATCCTCCCCTCTCAGCCTCCCAAGTGCTGGGATTACAGTGTATGCAACCATGCCCAGTTTGATTCAGTTTTAGTTCTCCTTTACATAGTTGTTCTAATGAAATTTGTTCCTTCTCTGGCTCTGGAGTTTACTTTTCATTTCTTCTTTGTGTATTATTTCTTTAAGTGTTTTCTGTAGAACCAGCTTAGTAGTTATGAATCCTTTCAGCTTCTACTTGTCATGGAAGATTTTTATTTCTCCATCAGTTTTATTTCTTTTTTTTTGTGTGTGTGTGTGGTTGGTACTGGGGATTGAACCAAGGGGCATTCTACCTCTCAGCTACACCCCCACCCCTGTTTTATTCTTTATTTTAAAACAGGGTCTCACTAAGTTGCAGAGGGCCTCACAAGTTGCTGAGGCTAGCTTTGAACCTGCGATCCTCCTGTCTCAGCCTCCCAAGTACTGAGATTACAAGCATGCACCACCATGCCCAGCTTCTCCATCAATTTTCAAAGATAGCTTCACTGGATATAGCAGTCTCTGTTGGAAATTGTTTTCTTTTAGAGCATGGGATACATCATTGTAAACCCTCCTGGGTTTTAGAGTTTGGGTTGAGAAATCTGGAGTAATCCTTATTTACTTCTGAGTGTGACCTTGCCCTTTTCTCTTTAAGCTTTTAAGATTCTATTATTGACCTCTATGTTAGTCATTTTGATTATGATGTGACATGGTGAGGTTCTTTTTTGGTCCTATTTGGTGTTCTGAATGTTTCCCATACATGAATGTCCATCTAATTTTCTAAATTTGGAGAATTCTCTGATACTATTTCACTGAAGAATGGTTTGTATGTCCAGACCTTCTTCAACTCCAATTATCCTTAAATTTGGTCTTTTGATGTTTTCCCAGATTTCTTGAATGTTCTGATCATGGTCTCTGGTTGTCTTTTTTTGTTGTTGTTCTGACTGTGTTCCAGTTTAGATATACTCTTGTAAGCCTGAGACTGTATTTTCCATGTGGTCTAGTCTATTGATGATGCTTTCTGTTGAAGTTTTATTTCATTCCTTATATCTTGTTTTAGATCTTTGATCAACTTAATGGTCAATAGTCTGAATTCACCTTTCTGCAACTCCACATCATAAATTCCATTGTTGTAGAGTTGTGTGTATTTATTGTTGTCTTCTTGACCTGTTTTCACGACATTTTTTTTTTCTGTAGAATAGTTACCCTGCCAATTCTTTGGTAATTATTAGTATGCCAAGGTGCAATATCTCCTAGTTGGGTTAAAGATATAGTTCAGCAGCAGAGCATCTACCCCAGGAACATGTAATGTCACACTAGATACCCAGAACCTCGCAGACAAGGGGGAAGTAAACAACAGCAACCACAGTGGTGAACAATATACAACATTAAAATAGATACTAGGCAGCCGGGCATGGTGGCGCACGCTTGTAATCCCAGTACTTTGGGAGGCGGAGACCGGAGGATCCGGGTTCGCGGCCAGCCTCAGCTCTCTCGCTCTCTCTCTTTCCCTGTCTCTCTCTTCCTCCCTCTCTCTCTCTCTCTCTCTCTCTCTCTCCTTAGTGAGGCCCTCCGCAACTTTGTGAGACCTGGTTTCAAAATAAAATATAAAAAATAGGGCCGGGGGCGTAGCACGGAGGTAGAACACCCCTGCATTCAATCCCCGGTACCGCAAAAAAAAAAAAAACAGATACTAGGCAAGCCAGGTGTGTTGGCTTACTCCTGTAATTTCCAGTACTTGGGAGGCTGAGACAGGAGGATTACAGGTTCAAGGACAGTCTCAGAAATGTAGCAAGGTTCTTAGCAAGCTAGTGAGACCATGTTTCAAAACAAAAAATAAAAGGGACTGGGGTGTAGCTTGGAGGTAGAATGCCCCTGAGTTCAATCCCCAGTACCACACACACAAAAACCAATTAAAAAAAGAAGAAGAAGAAGAAAATAAAAAACAAGTTCGTGTATATGTATCTAAATAAACCAACTAAAGCTGGGTGTGGTGGCCCACGCTTGTAATCCCAGTACTTGGGAGACTGAAACAGGAGGATCGCAGATTTGCGACCAGCCTCAGCTACTTAGTGAGGCCCTCCGCAACTTAGTGAGACCCTGTTTCAAAATAAAGGATAAAAAATATAGGGCTGGGGGTGTACCTGGGAGGTAGAATGCCCCTGGGTTCAATCCCTGATGCTGCAAAAAAAAATTAAATAAATAAATAGATAGATAAATAAACCAATGAGGTGGTACAGAAAGAAACAAAACCATAAAAAGGGGGGAGAAAAAGAAAAATTATTGATGAAAAATGAAATAATTATCTCTGTTGAGGTTGTCAGTACTGTGGACAAGGGTGGATATTCAATTTGTATGCTAGACTGTCCTTTCTGTTTCTTGGGCTGTGCCCCTCTTGGAGCAAGAGTCAAGTTTTTTAAACCCTTCCTCCTTCTGTTTTGCTTCTTTTGCTGTTGACTGGAGTGCCCTGCAACTGAGACTGGATGGAATGGGTCGGGTATCAGCATCCCTGCTCACCAGCACAGGGTAGGATGAAATGGAAAGTACTGTCTATTGGAGATTTGTCCAGACAGAACAGCTCGATTTACCCAGAGTAGGGCTGATACAGAGTTCTAAACGGGAAGTTCTGGCAGCAGGGGTCTAGGTTTGATTGGAACTTGTTGAATGTTATCTACTCTGGAGAAGTTGTGTCAGCACACTCTGATGGCCAAGCAGATCCTAATCTCTGCTGGGTGTCTCCTAAGGATTCCACTCACAGCATGAGGCAACCAGCCATCCTAGGTGGAAGAATCTCTGCAGGACCCAGAGACTCCCCTACCCTTGAAAATGGCCTTCCAAGGCCTAGACCCCAAATGTAGACACATCCAGCTGCTTGCTTTCATGGACTCTCTTCAGTTGGTCATGCAGAACACTAGACACAGAGAGAACGTACATTGCATCCCCCACTGTATCTCTGACCAAAACCCCCTGAGTGCAATCTTTTCTGTGCCTGTTAAAATAGCAGTCTGCCAGGTGCACACTTCGCCTCTAGGCAAACACTGGGCCAGTATAGCAGTATTTATAAGAGCTCCCAGATTCCCGCAGCCACCAGCTCCAGCCTGGGCTCTTCAGAATGGCTCCCATCTCAGCTCTCTGCTCACTAGATGAGATGCACGGAGCTGTTTTCAGACCTGTATATTACTTTATTTTTTGTTTCAAAACAGGGTCTCACTAAGTTGCTGAAAGTTTTCCTCGAACCAGCGATCCTCCTGTCTCAGCCTATAATGGGATTATAGGCATGCCACTATAATCTGGCACTAATCTTATTTTTTTAACCTGGAATGCAAATCTACTTCCACACAATTATATTCTAGATGAGAGGTAATTATAAGTTAAATAGTTTAACATAATAGCTAGATGATTCTGACTTCACTGAGGAATGTTAGGGAGAAAATAAATGCTAAAGTTTTAAGTTTAAATTTCTCTCAGATAGCTGGGCGTGGTGGTGCATGCTTGTAATCCCAGTACTTGGGAAGCTGAGACAGGAGGATCGCAGGTTCGCAGCCAGCCTCAGCTACTTAGTGAGGCCCTCCGCAACTTAGTGAGACCCTGTTTCAAAATAAAGAAACAAAAATAGGGCTGGGGGTGTAGCTCGGAGGTAGAATGCCCCTGGGTTCAATCCCCAGTACCACAAAAAAAAAAAAATCTCTTAGATAATGGACTCCTCACTCTGGTTAACATTAGGGGGTCAGACCTGTATTAGGTAGCAAGTGGACAATACCAGTGCCTCAGAGCACAGTGGGAATTTAGACATCTAGTTGTGTGGCACTTTTACAGTATAAATGTTTTTAATTTTTCAAAACAGACTATCCTGTTCTGTCTTTGTGTTCTGTTGTTAATAAAATGCAGGTACTCATTGCTGTCTGGAATTTCACCATCTGAGAGCAGGAGCTAAATAGGTATAGATAGTAAGGGAGGTTTCTGTCGAACACTCTTGGGTTTGGTTTGTGTAGACCTCAACCATCTGTTTCTATACAATGGCAAAGTGATTGGTGGCCCTTGCAGGAAATAACCCTTGTTATAAACTTTTTTTTCTATGTATGGTAGTGGAGATTACATCCAAGGGCGCTCTACCATTGAGCTATACCTTCTTTTTATTTTTATTTTGAGACAGGGTTTCACTAAGTTGCCCAGGCCGGCCTTGAACTTGGGATCCTCCTGTCTCAGCCTCCCAAGTACTAGGATTACAGGTGTGTGCTGCTGTGCCTAGCTCCTTGTTATAAACTTTTAACCATTCTGTTTTCCCTTGTAGGTCTTAAAGCGCTAGCTCTTCTTGGCATATTGCCAGATGGTGACTCTCCCCCAGAAAATCAGGCCCTGATAGTCACGGTGCCCACCCGCCCATCAGAAGAACAACTGGAGAAGAAAGCAGTCCAGCCTGCTGAGGAGCCGGCAGAGGCAGGCGCTTTTGTGCACTGCAATGTAAATAGAATGTCTTTACTATGCAGAGTCACAGATTGAGCTCTGAGGCCATTCACACAAGGAAGCTCAGCAGAAGGTTAAGCACACAGACCCTCAACCGGCCTGCTGGCTTCAGATCCCTGATCTGTTAGACCCTGGACACAGTACTGCAGTCTCTTTGCTCTATTTCCTCATGTGTAACATGGGATGACAGTAACAATACCTATAGCATAGGGTGGCTGTGAGGAGTTATGTACCTAACATACTCTGAGGTAATGTTTGTAAAGTGCCTAGAACATGTGCACAGTAAGGTCCATATCAGTGTTAACTACTTCTGTTACCTGCCTCCTGGTGGTTTTTATAAAGATCAAACAACTAAAGAAGTTACTTCCTAGTCCTTGGTGGACGCTATATCCATATTGCTATTTTTATTTTTATTATTTATTTTTTGTACCTGGGATTGAACCAGGAGCATTCTACCTCTGAGTACACCCCCAGCCCTTTTTACTTTTTTTTTGTGTGTGTGTGTGTGGTACCGGGGATTGAACCCAGGGGTGTTCTACCTCCGCGCTACGCCCCCGGCCCTATTTTTTATACTTTATTTTGAAACCGTGTCTCACGAGGTTGTGGAGGGCCTCGCTAAGGAGAGAGAGAGAGAGAGAGAGAGAGAGAGAGAGAGAGTGTGAGAGTGAGACAGGGAGAGAGAGAGAGAGAGAGAGAGAGAGCTGAGGCTGGCCGCAAACCCAGAT
>PVJS01058421.1:0-11785 GCA_004027185.1 Glis glis
AAAAAAAAAAAAAAAAAAAAAAAAAAAAAAAAAAAAAAAGAAGTTGATATTTGAACAAACTTTTGAAAAATGAGAGATATTTGTTCAGAAAGTTTTCTATATGAAAGTTTCCTACAACAGTGAACAGTAGTAGCAAGAGGTGACGGTAACAGTGAGACAGTGGCAGAAATTATTCTGTGGGGCTCTTTAGATCACAGTAGGGACAGTAGTATTTACTGAATGTAGACGGTAAACCATAGTACAACGTTCAAATGTTCAGCACAGATGCAAAGTGTTCTGCCTATACTTTGAAGGAACTACTGTGATTTATTTTTAATCTGACTTTGGGTCAAGACTGACTCACATGGCTTGAGTTTGAGCATCAGGAAGGGCCATATTTTACTCCTTAGTACTAACAAGGCTACAAATTCATGGAAAGGATAGTGAGTAAAATGTGGAGATAAGCACTACACAAGTTTTAGACCCTATCTCTTCAAAATATAGATTGGAAAGCAAATCTGAGATGTTATATGACCCATTGGGGTTGGGGAAATTATCCAGTATAGAGACAAAATGGTTTGGATTTAGAATGTTGCCCTAGCCCTCATGGAAACAAGGCAGCAATGTTGAAAGTGGGGCTTGGTTGCTAAGGAGGGGTCCCCGGGGGTGTGGCCTTGGGGATTAAATATGAACTTCTCCTCCCTCTGCTCTCTCTGCTTCCAGCCTCCATGATGTGAGAGCAGAGTCTTGCACTCTCTCTGTTTGTCTCCCTGCTTCCAGCCGCCATGCCCTGAGCTTTGGAGCCTGGCCTCAAATGGACTGAACCCAGAATCTCCAAAAAAAGTGAGCAAATAAATCTTCCTTCCTCTAAGTCGTGTTGCCATTTGTTTTGGATTACAGCAGTGAGAATGTTGACTGAGACCATAGATGTAAATCTAAGAGGATTCTGCTTATGAGTGGTATTCAGTCCACAAAAAAATGGAAGAATTGTTGAGTATGACTAAAGACAGAGAAAAGAAGAGGCCCTAAGATTTGAACCAACCGAGCAGGCACTGCAACATTAAGGACTGGGAGATCTGTGTTCTAAAAGCACAAGATCGGATCTAAGATTCCAGACACTGCACAGCTCTGAATGAAAAAAGCCACCGGAGGAGGGGGTTGCAAAGTGGAGAAGAGGACAGAATCCAAGGAAGATAATCCTCTAGGAGATGAACGCCTCATTCCCAGAGAGACTGAAGTGATTCCCAAGGCCAGAAAGAAAGGTTCTGAAGTAATTATAGACATCTTTACTTCCTTACAGCTTGAGAAATGAAGTTTTGTTGTTGACAAAGATGAGTAAAGGGCCACGAAAATGAAAGAATCTCAAATGGTGTGGCTGGGGCCGTGACAGTGACGACCACCAGATCTCCAACATGGATTCTTTTTCTCAAGTAGTAAAATCATGATTACTTGGTTACATGACTAGGCAGGTAAACACCAAATTTCCCATCCTTCCAGGTCAGAAGAATAAATTCTGGATAAGAGTACATGAGTGAAAATTGAATGTTTAAAATTTTCATAATTTCCTAAAAAGGAAAAGGAAATCCTTTCCCCTTTCCTTTTCTTCTCAATGGAAGGGGGAAATTACTAGGGGATGAAAGCAGCCTACTGCCATAAAAATAGGATTATTTTAAGCATCGTCATTATCTACTCAATGCCTATGTACCTCACGTGTATCATTGCAAGCTAGACTCACAAAGAAACTACTCAGACCACTGATCTAATGATTTAGACACATAAGAAGCCTCAACTGCACTATTGCTCAAATTAGAATGATAATTTCCTATTAACCATGAGTGAAGAATTGACAGGATTTTAGGACTTCAATACTATATTAACTGATGTGGAAAATTTCGCTTCTTATAAAAATAGAGAAAGAAGAGATCTTATCCAAGTCTGTATATGCTAAAGAGAATGATTATGATGATGTTGATTTTATAAATAAGCCAAAATGAAATTAGGAGAAAGTAAGAGGGAATGAGAGAGAAAGCAAGAAAGAGAGAGAGACAGAAGCCGGGCGTGGTGGCACACGCTTGTAATCCCAGTACTTTGGGAGGCGGAGACCGGAAGATCCGGAGACCGGAGGATCCAGGTTCACGGCCAGCCTCAGCTCTCTCGCTCTCTCTCCCTGTCTCTCTATCTCTCTCTCTACCTAGTGAGGCCCTCCGCAACTTCGTGAGACCCAGTTTCAAAATAAAGTATAAAAAATAGGGCCGGGGATGTAGCGCGGAGGTAGAATGCCCCTGGGTTCAATCCCTGGTACCGCAAAAAAAAAAAAAAAAGAGAGAGAGAGGGACAAAGATATCACAAATATATTATCTGTAAATACACAGATATTCCTCAACTTATGATAGATTTATGATGCAACAAATTCATGATGATAAGTTGAAATATTTTTAAGGAGGAAATGCATTTAACATGCATAACCTACCAGGTATCATAGTTTAGCAACACAGTACATGGTAGAAAATCCATTCTTTACTCCTTGTGTGTCTGCTTGGGAGCTGCAGCTCCCTGACACTTTTCAGAATCTCAAGAGAACATGGTACTGCACACTGCTGGCCCAGGACAATGTCAAAACTCAAACTATGAAGTATGGTTTCTAATGGATACATAGTGTTTTTGAATCATCACAAATTAAAAAATTTGTAAGTCAAACTACCGTAAGGCAGGGGTTGTCTGTAAGTAATTTCATTCTAGAATTATGATTTTTCTTTTAGGTAATTTCTATCTTTTCTGGAGACTCACTAAGCAATCTAGCACATTATCTGTCTTTTACCAACACTATCCCTGACTTTATGTAACCTATAACTGTTATGGAAACATTTTACAAATGGTCAACAGGATTCCCGTTCTCATCTTACCTCTTTCCCTTCTTAAGCTCCTTCAATTGTGTAGTTTTATTACATTTTAGTGAAACAGGTAAATAATTTCCAGGCAAGAATGTTCACAGAATTCTAGCATCCATAACTATTCACACAATTCCTTTTGATTGATTTGAAATTAAAAAATAAGCTGAGGATTTTGATGTTATCTAACTATTTTTCATGACTGATGTAAATAACAATGACATACTCCTCAGACTGCAAACTGTTCATAGAAAAAAAACAAAATAGCATATATTTTATGATAGCTATATTTCAGGCAGAAGTCATCTTTTATTTTATTTATTTATTTATTTATTTATTTTTTTTTGCGGTACCAGGGATTGAACCCAGGGGCGTTCTACCTCCGAGCTACACCCTCGGCCCTATTTTTTATACTTTATTTTGAAACCGGGTCTCACGAAGTTGCGGAGGGCCTCACTAAGGAGAGAGAGAGAAAGACAGGGAGAGAGAGACAGCGAGAGAGCTGAGGCTGGCTGCGAACCCGGATCCTCCGGTCTCCGCTTCCCAAAGTACTGGGATTACAAGCGTGCGCCACCACACCTGGCTGAAGTCATCTTTTAAACAGATCACTTGGCATTGTGGGATTCAGAATATGTTAATTGTAAAGCCAAAGTTAAATGCATTTTTGTAATATATTTTATTCAAATGTTATCAAAGATAAATGTCAGCTGATAATCTGCACAAAAGAGATGAATCAGTCCTTTTTCAAGGGATTTGCAATACACTCTGGTGACCAGAACAGCATCTGTAGCTAAAATTTTCACACAGTCCATGTGTTAGTCCTGTACGTGGTGTGAGAACATAGCATATGTAGTGTTTGATGTTTTAATAACAAGATCCAGGTATTAATTAAACTTTTAATTTAGGCAAGGGAAGACATACTGTTATATTTACAATAACAAATGACTATCTTAGTAATCTTTCATCTGCAGATAAAATATTCACTAAAGGAAGTGGTATTAAACTATGTAGCATTAAAATATAATTTATGCTATTCTTCCCTAATCACAATTGTCATCTCAAAATCCTGCAAATTATAGTATTAGTCAGAATATTTTGTACCCACAAATAATTGCCTACAGACTGGATGAGAACAATTGTTTTCAACCTAAACTAAATTTCTAAAATGCACATTAAACTTATGACCATGCCTTGGAGTAAGTTTAAAGAACATTTACTAGGACATGTCTGGCATTGTGTTAATGTAGATCTAGGCAGCAATTATTCTTCCAACTGCTTTTCAAGCATAACTTTTGCATTTACTTTCAGCCACCCATATTTTATATGATGGTATATCTCCAGGATGCTAATTTTGACATCCACTAAACTCATTCTTTGAAGAACTGTCCAATATTTGATTCACTTATGAAAATGAATGAATTATCTAAAGTCAGGTTAATTGCTGCTCCAACTTATATGTCAGAGAACAGAAAGAGTTAGGTAAACATATATGTGTGTATATATATATATATATACTAAGTGAATTAATATGCAAAGAAAGATAATAGACTCATCTTAACTTGCCTGATGCTTTCCTTTGTATTTTAAAATATTATGAAAAAATTCAAAAGAAAGGGAAAAATACATATAGGAGATAAATTATTTAGAAAAATCCTCATATAAGTACTTTTATATGCCATATTCAAGATGAAAAAAGTTCTTAAATGATGTGCTAACCTGTTTTCTAAATATTAATATATAACTACTTAATTTTTCAAGACTTAATATGAAATATGATCTGAAATTAATGTTTACAGCTCATTGGGATAGAATATCACAAAGTGACTTATTCAAATTAGTACTGCTATTTAAATGATATAAACTGTTACGCTATTTTCATGGCCTCAGTATTATAATTGATTGCATTGTGACACATAGAGGTAAGTCTAAAATATTATAGTGCCTATTATAAATGGTTGTCTTACTAAGTCTGTAAATATTATACATGCTTCTCGAATTCTATCTAAATAAACTCTGCAGAGCACACATTGCTTTTTTCATTTCGCTTTCCACATATTTAGGGGTTAGAGATGTTTAGCTACTTGTGTTTATCAACTACATCTTTGTATGACACCAGAGAATAGAATGACAGAGAAATGATTTGAATAATTAATTTTATACTTCCTATATTATGTGACTCAACATCTGGCAAATTTACAAGAGAAAAGCATTAGAATTTTTATGACATACTCTTCATTCATTCACTGTAACTAATGTTTATGAGCTACAATAGAGAAACCTGTTCTGGCTGTCTATCCCATCGCCTTTGCCATGGATAACATCACTGGAACAAAAAGTTTGTGTATGGGCTAGTGGAAAAATGGATGTAACTATACACACATACGCAAGATAACATTGTTTACAGTTTATACAGCTGTCAAGTAAGTTTTTCCAGGTATTGTTTAAGCAACAGAAGTGTTGGAATTGATCTGAAAAATAAAAGCTAGGTGTAATGAATTTTGAGTAGTAAAACATGGATTGAAAATTATGATTACACTACTAAAATGAGAAAAGTTTGTTAAATACTTTGTATAAGTAAATCTTAAATACTCATTGCATATTTGAAATATATGTGTATATACGTATATCACAAAGCCAATTGAAGTACCACCAAAAAGTAAATTTGATAAAATTTATTCTACGTTTGTATGTGTACACATATATGCAACATCCTCAAAAGAACCGTTTAAAAATAATCTGATTTATTGTCTTACAAATGATATAACTCATTCCTGGAGACTTCACCAGAAAACAAGAATGTAAGAAGTAACTTTACTTTGATTTAATATAAACAATATATATCTAAGTCTTTTTTTTGCAGTACTAGGGATTGAACCCAGGGGCATTCTACCTCCGGGCTACACCCCAGCCCTATTTTTTTATTCTTTATTTTGAAACCGGGTCTCACTAAGTTGCAGAGGGCCTCACTAAGTAGCTGAGGCTGGCCTCAAACCTATGATCCTCCTGTCTCAGCCTCCCAAGTACTGGGATTACAAGCGTGCGCCACCACGCTGGGCTAGGTCTTTGTTTTTCAAACCAGTAGATGAATTGCCTTCACTGATAATTTTAAATGATACATTACTATTGGGAATAGGAACTTTTAGAAAGATGCTTCTGCACTGAACAGTAGACAGATAAAATGAGTGTAGAGGAAAAACCATGGTTTTTCAGCCCTCATAGGTTCTTAATTGGGACACACTCTTGTACTATCAGACAAAATACCAAGAAAAAAATCAAGGTTAAGACGTTTATCTTTTATATCATAAATATGTATGTAGGTATGTATTTAGATGATAACTAGGTATAAAACACCCAGGAAATGAGTAGTTTTCAAAGAGGTGGCTTTGAATTCCAGCTTATATAGCACCAACAATAAAGAATAGTAAAATTTCAGGGAAGTTACAGGACAAAGGAAAAGAATATGGATTCTCTATGAGTAGCAAATTGGAGAAAGACAAATAAATGTCAGATAATATATATTTGGTCAAACCTGTTAATGTAGATTTCTCTAGTACAGACTAGAAGGGTTGAAAGTTGTCTTCAGTATTTAAACTTTTAATACATATTTTAAACCTTTATTGGTGCATTGTAATTATAAATCATAGTGATATTCAAAGTAATATAAAAATACATGCACACATCACCTGGTGTATTTACCTCTGCATCCCACCCAACTCTTACCTCCCTGTGCATGTTAGTGAGATTGGTAGTAATACCTTTATGCATGAACATAAAGGTTTCTTTTTTAACAGCTTCTTTTCTTTCTTTTTGCGGTACCGGGGATTGAACGCAGAGGCGTTCTACCTCTGCACTATGCCCCCGGCCCTATTTTTTTATACTTTATTTTGAAACCGGGTCTCACGATGTTGTGGAGGGCCTCACTAAGTAAAGAGAGAGAGAGAGAGAGAGAGAGAGAGCTGAGGCTGGCCGCGAACCCGGATCCTCCGGTCTCTGCCTCGCAAAGTACTGGGATTACAAGCATGCGCCACCACGCCTGGCTAATAGCTTCTTTTCTAAATCCTCCTTTTGCCTCTCCTCTTCTCCCTCCTTTAATCCCTTTCCACTGTTGTACTGGTCTCTCTCCTCATTGTTCTGAAGCCCCTTTTGTTTTCTATTTTTCTAACTTCCACATATAAGAGAAAACACATGACCCTTGACTTTCTGAGACTGGCTGATATCACTTAGCATAATATTCTCCAGTTCCTTCCATTTTTCTGCAAATGACATAATTTTGTTCTCCTTTATGGCTGAGTAAAATTTCATTTTGTGTACATACCACATTTTGTTTATTCATTCATCTGTTGTGGGACACCAATAACCAAATACTCTTATTTGAAAGTGCATTCCACACACACCCTTTGAAACATTTGAGTTTAAACAATGGAGAGACTCTGATGGACAGCTAGTCACAGAACACTGAAGGCTGAAGAGGTCGATAATATAAAATAATTATGTTTACTTATTAAAAACCAGTTAGACCAAACAGGGCAGGGTGGCACATGCCTGTAATCCTAGTACTTGGGAGGCTGAGACAGGAGGATTGCAGGTACGTGGCCAGCCTCAGCTACTTAGCAAGGCCCTCAACAACTTATTGAAACCCTGTTTCACAATTTAAAAAATAAGTAAATAAAGGGTTGGGGGTGTAGCTGGAGGTGTAGCTGGGGGTGTGGCCTGGAGGTATAATCCCCAGTACAAAAAAAAACTCAACTAGACCAAAATATTGAGATTATGTTTTATAATTATGATTACCATTTAAAACTATCAAAATATTTTTTCTTTGCAATATGTATTAGCACTATGTATTTTTCTTCATTATATTTATAGGCAGTATCATGACATATTGAATTATATTGCCTGGTAAGGAATTTAATCACCTGTCAAATGTCTTAATATTTTAAGTTGAAATTTCCCCTTGAAAGTCTGTTTCTGGAGATCTATTTAAATAAATCTCAGCAGTAGTCAATCCAGGAAGAGGGAAGAGATTCACTATCATATCCTTGCTTCCATTCATTTTCTGTATAAATTCAAGTGATTATTATTTTAGAAAATAAACACGCTCCAAAACCATAGTATTTTTAGATTTTTTAAAATAATGAGATACACACTACATAAAAACTAATAAAATACCTGTAAATAACTACTCCTGAAATATATGTTAGTCAAATGGATGGAATTTTATGAAAAGTCTCTGATTATTTTTTAAATATAGTGCTTATAAGTGTGTTTTTATTAGACTAAAATGTAAGATATCACATTAAAATATATATTACAATACTTGTGATTTTATTTGGCATTCTCTTCATGACCAATTAGTGTTTTCTCAGATGTCATGAATCATGGCATGTTGCTTCAAGGGACAGCAAGGTCTAGTAGCAATAGTTATTTTCACCCAGGAAGAGAAACATAAGTAGATAAAGAAAGAAAGCTGCACAACAAAACTGTACTTACCTTCTATTTTAAAGTAAGATATTTTATTAATATTTATACATAAAAATCACAAACAGTAATTTCTTTAGGAAACTATGTCGTCCTGAGCATGATTTATTCATGTGTCTTTCTGAAGAACCATGTTATTATCGTACTAGTTGACCAAATTCAAAACCCTAAACATAAGTTTGAATAAAATATAATTTCATTATGTAATCTTTGAATTATTCAAAAGAGCACTCACATTTCTTTTGTATTCATAAGGTAGAAACTTATTTCCATATTGAACAAAGACAGAACTCAGAATCAAAGGAACACTATATTTTTACTATTTTCCGAGCATTATGAAGCAGTTGTCATTATGTTGGTGTTTTTCTCACTGGCTCATTCAGTATCATTGATGCCTTTATGAAACAATGAAACACTTCTTAGGATCCAAAACTATTAATGCTATAGTATAGTAATATGTTTGATTAGTTATAAAAGCTATAAAACAGAGCAAACTAAAACTTTGGTGGTAGTTAAAATTTAAAACATGTGTTATATGAAAAATATCTTTCCTGTAGTGTGCCTTCCTGATATTTCTAAATTCTTAATATTGCATGTTTGCCTATGCAACTTTCTTTTGGTTTCTCTTCCAAAAACTACATATATTGAAAAACCATGTCCCCTTGTGAAAAAGCCTATCTATGAAATACAAAGAGCCACATGCTGCTTTTCTTCTGCAATTTTTTTGTGCTTCTTTTAAATAGTTTTTCTTCAATCCAGCACATCTCATTTTAATATTAATTGTCACATTTCACACTTACGCTTCCTCTGAAGGAAGCCAGAGCATTTAGCAATGAAAAATCTCAGCCATCAACCAGGACAACTATGTGAGGAAGGACTCCGTGAAAGAAAAGCCAATTTCAACCAGGAAGTGATTTGAATTCATACCCCTTTCAATCAGGCAACAGGAAAGGAACCGATTTTTCACCCACCCTAAAAGTTTGCAGAAGAAGATAAAGGGAAATTCCACTACTGGGACCTTGTGATTCAAAAGACATATGAGAAAGAGGAAAGAACAAGAATTACACACTAAACCTGTCGAGATGGAGCTGATAAAATAGATTCTAGTACGCCAGGTATGGCCAGATTCATTCCTAAGAGCAAAACTTTTTAAGTGATACATTTTTGGGCCATGCATACTGATCAGGAAACCCAGGAACAGCAGAAAAACACACACACACACATGCACACACACACACACACACACACACACACACACACAAACAAATGCTCACACTACTATATTTGTCCTACGGTTTTGTGTACACATTGTGGTTAAATAGCCTTTCATCTAAAAAGAACTTTGTTTAAATCCTTACTGTATTCATTATCAGTGTAAAGGCTTTATTTGAGTCTTTATGTCCTCATCAGAAAAGTGTGTATAATGACTCATTTCTTATCAGGTTGTGAATTATAATTAAAATGAAGAATATACACAGCATCTTAAGTTAGTGTTTTGTTCATTGGAAATATTTGATGAATGATACATATCCTTAGCGTAGTTACACACTAGTAGTTAAACTTCTAAAAATAAAAAATATTTCATACTTACCTCAATTTAATATTCCTGATTGAAACATATATAACTGTTAAGTATTTTGAAGAAACACTTATTTCTATATTTCTCAGAAAATGGAATTATTTTAAATAGCGTTCTGTTTTTCCCTACTGTTAACAATTTTTGGCATTTTATTATTTAGAATTTTTAAGAGTCCCTCTTAAAATCAACACTCAGATCTCACCTTTTTTCATGCAAAAACTTCTTTTGCTTTTCAATCTGTAAATGTATATTTTATTTTATATTAAATATAAACCTTTCTATATGTAGGCACTTATATTTTAGTTTAAGTCAAATATTCATTTTTGAATAAAATAAAATAAGTACTTTCAAGTTTTCCAAGAAAATTTTGATTCAAACATATATTATAAAAAGTAAAGAAAAATATTCATGGATAGATATCTCTGTAAATTAAGAACGATTTAAAGTTGCTAGGTGTGGTGGCTCATACCTGTAATCCAAATACTAGGATTTTAGGTTCGAGGTCAGCCTCAGCAATTTATCAAGGCCCTCAGTAATTTAGTAAGACCCTGTTTCAAAATAGAAAATGAAATAGGACTAGGACTGGAGTTGTAGCTCAGAGGTAAAATGCCCTTGGGTTCAATATTTGGCTACACACACACACACATACACACACACACACACACACACACAATGAATAAATAAATAAATAAATTATATATATACATATATGTAAATTAATTTTTAAAAAGAATGGTTTAGCTAGGCGTGGCGGCACACACCTTTAATCCCAGTACTTGGGAGGCTGAGACAGGAGGATGGCAGGTTCGAGGAGAGCCTCAGGAAGTAGTGAGACTCTCATCACCCTAATAAGACCCTGTTTTAAAATAAAAATAAAAAATAGGGCTAGGGATACAGCTCAGAGATAGAATGCCCCAGGGTTCAATCTCCAGAACCCACACACACAGAAAAGGATGGTTTAAAGTTAAGAGGGAAACCAAGACCTGTGTGCATGTATGTTTGCTTGTACCACTTCAAACCTCACTAAGACGTATAGTTTCAATGCACCAATAAGAGTATTTTCAAAAAGTTATAAGGGATAGTGTTTTGTTGTTACATTAAGGAAAAATCAACCCCCCCAAAATAACGCCATAGATTTTTTAATTAAACTCTTAAGGACAAAAGCAGCCCTACAACTCTTGAAATTCTTCTTAACCTATAACAGGGCCTCAGAATATATTTTTTTTCTTCAGGTCATTCATGTAGTATTCCATTCTCCTTTACTCCTTCATGTATCCCTATATTTATATGCCATCCAGTAACTTTTTTGTTTTTTATTTTTGTAGTACTAGGGAGTGAACCCAGGGGTGTTCTACCACTGAACTAGACCCCCATCCCCATTTATTTGTTTATTTATTTATTTATTTATTTATTTACTTACTTACTTACTTATTTATTTATTTATTTATTTATTTCCCAGGCTGGCCTCAAACTTGAGATCTGCCTGTGTTAGCCTCTCAAGTCCTGTGATTACAGGCATGTGCCAACATGACCAGCCATCTAGTCACTTTTAAATAAACATCCGTTGCAGTCAACAGAACACTGGTGACATGGTGAGCTATTATTCCGGATTAGTAGGAATAATGTTTATGACAGTAGTCAATGTTAACTTTAATTTTAATTGGAAGAAAGATTTATACTTCCATATATTTTTTTTTTTCCCAATGATTTTTTTTTTTAACGTGCTTTTATTGGTGCATTGGAGTCTTACATTGCAATGAATATCTATTTGATGTTAACATATATGCACACAGCTCTTGGTGCCCCCCCGCCTCCCCCCACCCGTATGAAGTACCAAGAATGATGTTGGTATATTTTCACATGT
>PVJS01058422.1:0-11785 GCA_004027185.1 Glis glis
CTGCTAATGAATGTGTAACATGGTGCAGACACTATGGAAAGCATTTTGTTTACTCAAAAATTAACATAATATTATTATATATCATGGAAATTCAATTTCTGATATATACACAGAATAATTAAAAGCAGGGACTCGGATATTTATATACTCATGTTCATCGCAGCATTACTAATAATAATCAAAGGGTGGAAGCAACCCAAGTGTCTATCAATAGAGGAATATATAAACAGTATATGATAGATACCTAGAATATTATTCAGGCTTAAAAAGGAATGAACATTTACTACATGGTACAATATGAGTGAATCTTTTTTTTTTTTGCGGTACCGGGGATTGAAAACAGGGGCGTTCTACCTCCGCGCTATGCCCCCGGCCCTATTTTTTATACTTTATTTTGAAACCGGGTCTCACGAAGTTGCGGAGGGCCTCACTAAGTAGAGTGGGAGAGAGAGACAGGGAGAGAGAGAGAGAGAGAGAGAGAGCGCACGCGCGTGTGCGAGCTGAGGCTGGCCGCGAACCGGGATCCTCCGGTCTCCGCCTCCCAAAGTACTGGGATTACAAGCGTGCGCCACCACGCCCGGCTAATATGAGTGAATCTTGAAAACATTAGTCTAAGTGAAAGAATCCAGATACCAAAGGGCAAAGACTGTATGATTCCATTTATGTAAGGTATATAGAATAAGCTGGGCATGGTGGCACACATCTGTAATCCCAGTATTTGGCATGCTGAGACAGGAGGATCGGATCACTCGGTCAAGGCTAGCCTGAGCAATTTGGCATGACCTTCAGCAACTTAGCGAGACCCTGTTTCAAAAAATAAAAATTAAAAGGGATGAGAGTGTAGCTTGGAGATAGAATGCCACTGGGTTCAATCTCCAGTATTTCAAACAGCTACCTAGAATAGTCAAATCCATATAGACGGAAACTAGAACAGAGGTTTCCAGAGACTATGGGGACAGAAAATGGGGAATGAAGAGAGTATCAATTTGGAAATGTTGGAAATTTTTTGGAGATAGATACGTTGTGGTATGATTCCACAGCAATGTCAATGTACTTAGTGCTACTGAATTGTACATATGCAAATGGATAAAATGTAAATTTTATAGTTTGTATATTTTTCTTTGATAAAAATCCTCTAAATTAACCATTTTAAAATGAATAATGTAATGCTTTTAGTACATTCACAGTGTTATACAACTACATCAGTTTCTAGTTCCAAAATGTTTTCATCATCCTAAAGTAATATTTCTCACAAAAAATTGTCACCTACAAAGCAGTTTCTGTCTTTTACCCTCTTTCCTAGTCCTTGGAAACGAGCAATCTGTATTACATTTTATAGTATAGTCTGCTAAGACTGCCATAACAAAATACCACACACCGGGTGTCTTAAATAATAGAAATTTATTTTTCACAGTTCTGGGGGCTGAATGTCCAAGATTAAGGTGTCCACAGGATTTGTTCCTCCTGAGGCCTTTTGTTTTTTTGTTCTTTTTTTCTGGCTTGTCGATGGAAGCCTTCTTACTGTGTTTTCACATGGCCTTTTTCTCTGTGTAAGCACACTTTTGGTGTATTTTTCTCTTCTTTTATTTATTTAATTATTTAGATGACAAAAAACAATTTACAATTTTATGGTGTATAACAAGATTTTGTTGGGTTAGGGGTCTAACCCAGGGGCATTCTACCTCCAAGCTACACTCCCAGCCCTTTTTATTTTTTTGTTTTAAAACAGGATCTCACTAGGTTGCTAAGAGTCTCACTAAGTTGCTGAGGCTGGTCTCAAATCTGCAACCCTCCTGTCTCAGCCTCCTAAGTTCCAGATTTATAGGCATACACCTCCACACCCAGCAAGATGTTTTCTTCAAAGTATACATTGTGGAAAGGCTGAATAAAACTATTTAACATACTCATTAACTCACATATTTATGGCTTTTTGATGAAAACACCTAAAGGCTTCTCTCTTAGCAACTTGCAAGTATACAGTGCTATGTCATCAATTGTAATCACTATGATATTCAATCAGTCTCTTGAATATATTCCTCCTATCTGACTGTAATTTTGTGCCTTTGACCAACATCTCCCAAACCCCCCAAACTTAGCCCCTGGTAGTCACCATTTTACTCTGCTTCCATGAGTCATACTTTTTTAGATTTCACATATAATTGAGATCATACACTATTTTCTTTTCTCTGCCTGACTTACTTTACTTAACATAAGTAGGTTCATCCATGTTGTCACAAATGACAAGGTTTCCTTAATTTTTATGGCCAAATTGTAATCCATTGTGTATATGTACCAAATTTTCTTTATCAATTCATCCATTGATGGACACTTAGGTCGTTTCCATATCTTGGCTATTGGGAATAATGCTTTAATGAATATAGCGGTGCAGGTATCCCTTCTGCATATTAATTTCATATCATTTTTCATATCATCTGGATATATACCTAGTAGTGAGATTGCTGGATCATATGGTAGTTCTGTTTTAATTTTTTGAGGAATCTTTATACTGATTTTCATAATGGCATGACTAATTTACATGTATGCCAACAATGTACAAAATTGCCTTTTCTCCACATCGTCACTGAGATGTATCTTTTGTCTTTATACTGATAGCATTTCTAACAGGTGTGAGGCGATATCTCATTGTGGTTTTAATTTACACTTACCTGATGATTCGTGATATTGAGCGTTTTTTCATATGTCTTCTTTTGAGAAAGATTTATTGGGGTTCTTTTCCCATTAAAAGTGTTATTTGTTTTCATGCTATTAGTTACTTGTTACTTATATACTTTGGATACTAACTTTTTATTACACATATGGTTTGCAAATATTATCTCCCATTCTGTAGGTTGTCTCTTCACTCTGTTGATTATTTCCTTTTCTATACAGAATTTTTTTAGTTTGATGTAACCCCATTTATCTATTTTTCATTTGTTACCTGTAATTTTGTGGTCATATCCAAAAAGTCATTGCTTCGACCAATGATATTGACTTTTCTCCTACATTTCCTTTTATTAGTTTTACAGTATCAGGTCCTTTGCTTAAGTTCTTAATCCATTTTGAGTTGGCTTTTGTGTATGATGTGAAATAAAGTAGGCTCTGGTGTGATCCAGTGTTGCAGCATTGGCCACAGTACAACCCACCTCAATACTCCTTCAACCCCAAGCAGCACAACATAGAGTCACTGCCATGTTGGGGGTGGGGAGAGGAAGGTAATCACCAGTCATTGTTCAGGAGCCTAGGGCTGTTCCCTCCATGTTGAAGCCCAATGCCAGACAGAATCCCATGCACCTGATCACGGTGGATGAGGCACTTGGACCCATCCCAACTCCAGGTGGAGGCTTGCAAGGATGGACTTCTCCTTTTAGTAACTGCCCCAGTTGATCCTGAACAATATACCAACTGCAGAATTGTGACAAACTAGGGTGTGGGGTCCCCCTCTAGTGCCCAAACAGTGGCAACATAACAAAAGATTCATGGCAAACCTAGAATAAGGGCACCATCTAGTGCTCAAGTAACAGCAATGACCACAGGACAGAGAAAATAAAATTGCTTAGAATTTCTAGAAGGACAGGCACAAACAAAAACAGATCACTAGTCTAGGATAAATACGTATTCCTTCATTGTGCAGATATTGGCATATGCCAACAAGCATCAAGAATTTTGAGGGAGCTGGGCGTGGTGGTACACGCTTTAATCCCAGTACTTGGGAGGCTGAGACAGGAGGATCTCAGGTTTGCGGCCAGCCTCAGCTACTTAGTGAGGCCCTCCACAACTTAGTGAAACCCTGTTCAAAATAAAGAATAAAAATAGGGCTGGGGGTGTAGCTCGGAGGTAGAATGCCCCTGGGTTAAATCCCCAGTACTGCAAAAAGAAATAAAGAATTTTGAGGGAACAATGACCTCACCTATTGGACAAAATAAGGTGTCAGAAACTGGTTATAAAGCAATCAATATGTAAAAACTCTCCAAGTTAGAACTTAAAATAGCTGTTTTAAGGAAATTCAATAAATTCTCACTTCTTTTTCATTCTGCTTTATCTATTCTGCTATTAATGCCTTTTAATAAGTTTAAATTCGTGTGTGTGTGTGCTGGAGATTGAATTCAGGGGCATTCTATCTCTGAGCTACACCCCCAGACCTTTTATATTCTTTATTTTGAAACAGGATCTCACTAGGTTGCTGAGGGCCTCACAAGTTGCTGAGGCTGGCCGCGAACCCGTGACCCTCCTGCCTCAGCCTCCCAAGTACTGGGATTACAAGCGTGTGCCACCACACCCGGCTTTATTTTTTGTTTTGAAACAGGATCTCGCTAGGTTGTTGAGAGTATCACTATGTTGTGGAGGCTGTCCTTGAAACTGAGATCCTCCTTTCTCAGCCTTCCAAGTACTGGGATTACAGGCATGCACCATGTCACCCGGATTAAGTTTTAAATTTTGTTTGGTATGCTTTTCCACTCAGAATTTGTTTGATTTTTTAATTAGTTAAATCTCTATTAATATTTGGAGCCAGGCATGGTGGCACACTCCTATAATCCCAATACTTGGGAGGCTGAGACAGGAGGATCACAGGTTCGAGGCCAGCCTCAGCAACTCAGTGAAGCCCTGAGCAATTTGGCGAGACCCTGATTCCAAATAAAAAATAAAATAGCGCTGGTGGTATAGCTTGGAGGTAGAATGTCCTTGGGTTCAACTCTCAGCATGCCTTTAATCCCAGTACTTGGGTGTCTGAGGCAGGAGAATCGCAAGTTTAAGGCCAGCCTAGGCAACTGTTGAGACCTTGTCTCAAAATAAAAATTAAAAGGGCTGGGATTGTAGCTCAGTGGTAGAGCGCAGCTGGTTTCAATCCCTAGTACCACATAAAAAATTATAATCATCAAGGAAATCCAAGTAAAAACCACAATGAGAGATAACCTCACCCCAGGAAGAATGGCTATGATAAAAACAACAAAAGATAACAGGTGCTGGTGAGGATGTGGAGAAAGGGGGAGCCTTATATACAGCTGTTAGGGATGTATGTTAGTATCTCCACTATGGAAAACAATATGAAGGTTCCTCAAAAAATTAAAAGTGGAATTACCACACAATCCAGCAACCCCACTGCTGAATATATAGCCAAAGGAAATGAAATCAGCATATCAAAGATCATTTAATACATAAAGAAAATGTGGTACATATACACCATGGAGTACTATTCATCCATAAAATGGGTGAAATCCTGTCATTTGCAACATGGATGGAACAGGAAGTGATTATGTCAAAAGAAATAAGCCAGGCACAGAAAGACAAGTACCACACGTGATCTCACTTGTATGCAGAATCTAAAAATTTGATCTCATAGAAGTTGAGTATAGAATGGTGGTTACTAGAGGCTGAGGATGGTAGAAGTGATGAGTAAAATATGAATAACAGGAATTAAGTTATAGTTAGGAAAAAGAAATTCTGGTGTTCTATTGTACAGTAGGGTGGATAATGATGGATAATAATAATGTGCTGGATATATTTTTAAAAGCTAGAAAAAAAGATTTTGAGTATTTTTAACATAAAAATGATAATTGGGCCAGGAGCAGTGGTGCTCACCTGTAATCTCAGTACTTGGGAGGCTGAGACAGGAGAATCATAGGTTCAGGGCCAGCCTTAGCAATGAAGCAAGACCGTCAGCAACTTAGCAAAACTCTGTTTCAAAACAAAAATTTAAAAGGGCTGGTGGTATAGCTCAGAGGTAGAATGACCCTGGGTTCCATCCCCAGTGCCACACAAAGAAAGTGATAATTGAGTAGATATGTTTACCCTGATTTGTACGTTACACCATGTATTCATATATTAAACATCACATGGTACCCCACAAATGTGTATAATTTACAATTTTGTGTGTCAATTAATATATTAGTTTAAAATAGTAAAATAAATGTAACTTTTTTAAAAAAAGCATAAAGTCTATGGAAGTTCATTCTGAATGGAAGAATGGAAGAATCTAAGACATGTGCCTATGCTACACTGAAGGAAAGCTTCAAATGTGAGTTTCTAGCATTTTCCCCTTCCACATTAAATGTGGGTCTGACTACTAAGGCTACAAATCCCCAAATATAGTTGATGGGTCAGATGTTGGGCAGTCAGAAAGCAAGCAAGAAAAGAAAATCGATAACCATCCAGTAAAAGATATCATTTTTCTTTTTAAATTAGTATATATTATGTAGCTCTATAAATACAAATTTAATCCCAAAATATGATTCTTAGTACTTCCATTGACATCCTTGTTTATAATTTTGAAACTATGTCCATAAGGTAAATTCATGGCAGTAACATTTCACAGCAGTCCTAAAGCATGTATATTCTGTTTGATAATTATTGCCAGTACGGCCTCCAGTACACTGTTTCAATGCATATTCCCAAGAAGCAGTGTGTATGAGCACCTCATTTAGCATAACCCAGTCAACAATGGATCAAGTGGATCCATTTTGCCCATGTTGCAGATAAAACATGACAACTTATGGCTCTAAATTCAACTTCTTGAATTTCAGATTGAGGTTTAATATCTTTTTTATATGTTCAACCCTTTTCTAGTAACTACTTTGCTACACTTGAATATGAGACTGCATTGTCTGTTCCAAAAGTAAACTATTGGTTCATCAGACTTAATTTCTAACCAGAAACTCACTCCCATATTGGAAGCTTGCTAACATGCTACCTTGAAGTTCTACAAAAGGCCACAGCTGGTGAGGATCTTCCCCCAAAATAATTATTTTAAGCAATGTCACCAACAATATATTGACTTAAGCCAAGCAGTGTGGCACACACCTGTAATCCCAGTACTTGGGAGGCTGAGACAGGAGGATTTCAGGTTTGAGACCAGCCTCAGCAACTTAAAGAGACCCTGTTTCAAAAAAATAAAAAAGGGCTGGGGTTGTAGCTCAGAGGTATAATGCCCCTGGGTTAAATCCCCAGTACAAAAAAAAGGGGGGCCTGGTTACTGAGAATGGTGGGGGAAAGAAAAAACATGGGGTTTTCTTTTGCAGAGTCTAATATTTAGCCCTACAATGACAACAGTGCTGTCCAAAGGAAAGGTCGTGTTTATAAAACCTCTCCAACAACCATTGCAATTTTATCTCCTTCCAACCTTCCCCTGAAATGAGGAAACTTGGAAAATCCAAGTCCCTGCCAGTTTGATAGCAGTATCTATAATTTAGCATTTATCGCCATGTGCTTTGACATAAGCAAAACATGTGAAGTTGGGCAAGTGGAGAGACAACCTGGCTTGTTTAAGGTGAAATTGTGTTTGCAACACACATCTAGACTGAATGGGCAAAGATCATAGATCAGTGTGGTCCAAGCCTGGCCCCCAGGCCAGCAGGATAAACATTGTCTTGCAACCAGAGCCTACGCTAGACCTATGGAATCAAAACTCGGGAGCAAGGTGTGAGTTCCAGCGATCTACTTTTAGGATCCTTCTGGGTAATTAAAACACAGGTTAAAGTTGGAGAACTGGATGGTATAAAGAAAAGCTGTGGTGGTTCAGCTTGTATCCTTTATCTGGCTGTCTCTGTTAGCATCTCTTCCATCAGAAGAAGACAGTAGAGGAGGATTAACTGTACCCCAGAGTGAGCAAAGGTAATCATAGTTCTCTTGAATAATCTTGTCCTGCCCAGGTGTCATTGAAAACTGCTAAAGCAAATATCTGGAGCAAATTTTACCTACAGCCAAACTCTTTAAAGTTTTGTTGTGACTTTTGCTATGACATACCAATGTAAGAAAGGAGTGTTCAAAGCATGTATACTTTTACACCCATGTACACAACTGAGCCAATCAGTAAAACCATTGCTGGCTGAGTATAGATGTCCAAGGAAAGTGAAAAATTTGCCTCCATTATGTTTGCTCATTGTGTTCAAACTATAATTTTTGGACTTCCCCTTATCACAGTGTAACATCCATTTGAACACCACACAATACTTCCTCTGATGTGTTGTTTTTTTTTAAATGGCAAGCTACAGTCTGTGGGAAAAGAAGTTACTTGCCCATAAATGCTCAGAGGTAAACTGAGGTCCATATTGCAGGACTTTTGACTCAGCTATAACTAACTGTTATGTATTATAACTTACTAGGCCCTGTGCTAAGCACTAAGGGTATCAGGACACATGAAATGAAACACTCACTGCAGGAAGGGCACAGTCCCTACCAGGTTCCCAGTCCCAACCATTGGTTGCCATTTATCTGTGATTACATGCTTATTTGGCACAGCAAATCTCTAAGCAAAGGAAGAGGGTAACCCTGGATCCATGCAGGTTAGTGTGAATAGAGAATACTAGGGACTCCTAGGGCAAGGGTGGTGTGGACTAGAACATTCTTGGGGGGCATAGAAACCGTCCAACTCTTATATATGTGCAGAGTGAAACCTGTAGCAGTGTCAGTGCGGAAAATGGAGAGCCAATGAGACACAGACACATTCATCATAGGATGAAAGGGCTAGTCCAATTCTGAGCACACTCAAGGTCATGCAGGTTTGTCTAGGGGAAGGGTGTGAGCAAGGAAGTGTGAGAAAACCATAAAGCACTGTTTGTGTTCCTAAGCAGCATTGTGGAAATGTCTGCCTGTGTAATTCTAAAGTAGGAAGGAGCATCCTCCACACTTCTGAAAAGGCTAAAGGAAGATTCAGACTACAGAGGATTACACAGAAGTGTGTGGATCTTTGTCATCTTTAGGAGTCCAGCACATCAGCAGTGTTGGGCGCTAGTGGAGGGAACAGAACCCAGAAGGGGATGAGAGCCCAATAGTTATAGCACTGCTCAGGGAAGGAAGATGGAGCAGCCGAGAAATAAAAAAAAAAGTGTTACTCATCTAGCAATTAATTGGGTTTGCTGGTAAGCATACTTTTTGGACCCTTCCCCCCAAATGAAAGCCACATAGAGTGTCGGGGCCTTATATATGTGGATAGAGCTTGCCAGAGTTTAGTCATTACCTAATTTTATTCCCACAGCAACCCCATAGGCATATGTTGTCTTCATTTTATAGATGAAAGCTGACTTTAAAGAAAAATATCTGTAAAAATTACCAGGTATGTGCTTTTTAACATGAGATCCCAAGGTAATATGACATTTATATGTCATTAAATTATGTTTATATTTCAAGTATTTTTTAACTGCCTACATTCCCTTTATTTTTTAAATTAAAAAAAAACTGTGATATTGAGGATTGAACCCAGGAGCATTCTACCTTTGAACTACATTCCCAGCCGTATTTTATTTTATTTTTTGAAATAGGGTCTCACTAGGTTGCAGAGAGCCTCACAAAGTTGCCGAGGCTGGCCTTGAACCTGTGATCTTCCTGTCTCAGCCTCCCAAGTACTGGGATTACGAGTATGTGTCACCACTCCCGGCTCCCATTCCCTTTATAAAATGATTGGCAAGTTCCTTGCTTCTTTCTTTTTTTCTCATACCTATAAATATATATATATATATATATATTCTTCTGGAAAAGTGGAAAAACCCAGAAAATCAAGAAAAATAAAGAAAATTAAAAGTGCACATTAACCATACCAAATAGAAAAAATCATACTCTGTTTTTCATATATAGATAGATATATAGATAGCTTTCATATATATTATATATGAAATGTAGTATAAATATGCATGGTTTTAAATGAGATAGTATATCTATAGACTGCTTTTAAATTGTTTTATTAACTTTACAGTATGTAATAAATACTTTCTCATGCAAGTTGATGAAACTCCCCTGCTGACAGAAGAAATTTACAGAATTGCTCAAAATAAAATCTCCAGTCAGAAAATAGTAGAAGAGCAAAAGGTTCACAGTAAAGGGTACACCAAGAAAACGTAGGTTTGGAGAGCAGGGGGTTTATGATTATTAACCTTCAGATTCAAGGCATAAGGCAAAACTCATCGTGATGATCATGGTGAGGGGGGTCCCCTATGAGAATGCGCAGACTGTACCTCAGCTGAAGCTCCCTAATTTTCCTCCTTAGCTCTCTCATCTCCTCCATGAACCTCTCCATATCATCTGCCTCTCCATCTATCATATCAATGTTATTAATAAGCCTATTGGGCACATCCTCTCCGAAATCCTGGGGAGGTGGAGCCCAACCCCCTCTATTATTTCCTCCAGGCTGCTGGCCTTCACCACCTTCCAAAGGACGGGCTTCTTCCTCATTCTTCACCGGGGCTTGCTCCCCAACTTTGTTTTCCTGGGAGACATTCTCCATGTTGAGTTTTTTCCCTGTTTCTTCTTTCTAGGAATATAAAAAGCAGGAAGGATTCAATACTTTATAGAATTCAGAGCTGCGTTTTGCATAGGTTTTCCTGAGGGACTTCGTGCGCCCTCTAGGGAGCGCCCAAGACCCAGCCTTGCTTTCAAAGCCACCATTTTCCTTGAAAACCCTTACCCAGGCCACTCCTCCCAGGGAAACGTAGGATGGATGGTAGGGGGGCAGTGGTGGAGAGACCAGGCCTCAGCAACCAGGGATTCTAATAAGGGATCCAGGGGAACCCTAAACCTGTCCTTCTACTCCTTTCCTCACCAACCACAGACCCGCTGTTTTGTTCAGATTCTGCTAGGTTCCTCCCGCACTTAACTGAGGCAGGGAGATCCCCAGATTCTGTTCATGACAGATACCCTACACCAGAGGGTCCCAGTCAGCCCCCTACCTGCAGGGATCAGAGGCAGTCTTTCTTTCTTAGCCTTCAAATCCGCTGCACCAACGGACCTGCAGAGAGAAATGCGACAATGTCCTGATCACTTGATCAAATGACCAGTATTGGTGACACCAGCTCGGTTGATGTAAGGGCTTTCCTAGTCAAATCATCTGTTTCTCCTCCATTCCTGTCTCAGGTCTCGTTTTTCCACCCTGTGACAGGCTACCCTGCCTTCCAGAAATAGGCTCTGTAATCCATGATAATTGTTTTCAAACCACGTTACCCTCTTTTTTAGGCCTCCCATCTCCACTATCTTGTTCCACCTGTCACGAAATTACCACTACTTGGACGCAGACGGCCCACTTGTGGAGCGGGAGAGTCACAAGAGTTTGCCCGGTGGAGACCTGTTTTATTTCCAAGAAATGTCAATCTGTGTATCCGCCAGTTCCCTATGAAACCCGCTGCCCCCTTTCCAGTTCACCCCCTCCCATGCCCACCATTTTATGCATCAAGATGGACGGTGGGCGACGAGGTGTGTGGGCACAGCAAACCAGAACTCGTTGAGGTCTCCACGATTTCATTCTTACCCAGGGTCCACAAGTAATGCATATACCTACAAGGACCTACAAGGACCAGAAACGGTTTCTCGCTCTCCGCCTCTATCCTGCCATCAGAAGATAGCTCCTGCAACCGCCTCCCCCCGCGATAGGGACCTGATTCACCAACCTAATTGCTGTCACTCTCCTCTGCAGTAACTCCCCTCCCCGGTGTCGCAGCCCACCATTTCTGGCTCCAAATGAACGGAGGGAGAAGATCCGGGGAACGCAGGTCTGGAACCGCGGCGGGGTCCGCCCCGCCCACCCCGGGTTGCCTTGCTTCCTCCCCTCTCCCGCTGCCCTGCCGAAATCCAGCCGTTTCCGCGCGGATACGGTTCCCCATCTCCCACCTCACCTCCCTCAGACACTGACAGATCGCCCATTTCCTAGGAAATCCAAACGGGTACCCATTTTCAACCTCGGGACCCTCTTGAGCTCCCCTCCCCCAAGCCCTCCATTTCTTGCAACAAACGGGTGGGCCTCGAGGATGAGACAGAGAATTCAGTCCCGGATCAGCTCTGGTCTTTGCCCTTTGCCACCCCCACTCCA
>PVJS01058423.1:0-11785 GCA_004027185.1 Glis glis
GGGGCGGCCCGGCCCAGGTGGCTCTGGGGCCGGCGGTGTGGCGCGCGCGGGGACGCCTGGGGGTGTCCGGTACCTGGCGCGGGGGCGGCCCGGCCCAGGTGGCTCTGGGGCCGGCGGTGTGGCGCGCGCGGGGACGCCTGGGGGTGTCCGGTACCTGGCGCGGGGGCGGCCCGGCCCAGGTGGCTCTGGGGCCGGCGGTCTGTAATTTCTTAACACAAAAACAAAACCATAATATTTCAAAGTGTATGTCTAAGAGAAGAAAGCATGTCTAAGAGAAAAAAAAAAGCATGTAGAAGAGAATTTTAGGCAATAAATTCCTGCATTACAAAAAACTAAACCCACAAATAACCAAAGCATCTTTACACCTCAAAGAAATATAAAAAATGCACACTAATTCCAAATTTAGCAAAAGGAAGGGGATAATAATTTGGGGGCATAACCAAATAGAAAGATAATAGAAAATCAGAAGAACTAAGACTTGGTTTTTGAAAAGATGACAAAAATTTATAAACCTTTAGATTATGCAGTAAAAGAGAGAATACATTCATTAATGAAATTAGAAATTAAACAGAAGACATTGTAATAGATGCATTAAAATAAGAAAACAACAATAAAAGATTATTATGAACAATTATATATCAACAAACAGAATAACCTAGAAGATATGGATAAGTTCCTAGAAACATAAAATCTACCAAACCTGAGTCAGAAAGAATGGCCTCAACAGATCAATAACAAAGAGATTGAACCAGTAATCATTAGCCCCCTGTTTCAGTCAACTTACAATGCTGTGACCAAAATACTCCATCAAAACAACTTAGAGGAGGAGAAATTTATTGGGGTTCATGGTTTCAGAGGTTTCATTCCATAGGGCCTGATCCCAGGCATAATCAGAGGTGGCAGGGTAAATGGTGGAGGGATGTGACTCTCACATCATGGTGGACAAAAGGAGACAGCGAGAAGAGGGGGTGCCCACAAACATATATAATCCCCAAGACTACACCCTTAATGGCCTACCCCTAATGGCCTGCCTCCTTCAGCCATGCCCACCTCTGAACCTTGTTGTGTTGGAGACATGCTTTCAACACACCAGCTTCAGGGGGGCATTTTAAATCCAAACCATAACTTCTTCCAACACATAAAAGTCCAGGACCGCATGGTTTCAAGAGTGAATTCTACCAAGCACTCACTCAAATAATATTTAATAACAATTCTACTTAAACTTTTCCAAAAAATAGAAAGAAAAAACTTCAAACTTATTTGTTTAGGCCAGCATTACCTTGATGCCAAAGGCAGACAGGGATTCCACAAGAAAAGAAAACCACAGGTCATTTTTCCTGATGAACCCTAGTGTAAAAATTCACACACACACAAAAAGTACTAGTAAATCACACTCAACTGCACATTAAGAGTACCAAACACAATTATCAAGTGAGATTTATTCATGGGATGCAAGGAAAATGGATCATATACAAATTAATCATTGCAATTGCTATTGTTTGGAAGTGTCCTCCATGAGACCTTATGGCGCTAGAGGCTTGGCCACCAGCCTTGTTCTGTTGGAAGGTGGTAGAGCCTTTGAAAGGTGGAGCCAACTGGGAAGAAGTTAGGCCACTGGGGGTGTGCCCTTGAGGGGAATATCAAGACCCTTCCTCTCTGTCTTACTCTCTCTGCTTCCCAGCAGCAATGAGATGAGCAGGACTTCTCCACCACACACTCCACCAAAATCCTCTCCACCACGTTGTGCTGCCACAGTTCGAAAGTGACAGGGCCATGAAACCATGGGCTGGAACTTCTGAAACTGTGAGTTCAATAAACACTTTTCACTTATACTGTGTTTATCTCAACTATTATGCAACAGTGATGGAAAGTTAACAGTGATGTATTACAAAATCAACAGAATGAAAGAAAAAATAACATGATCATTTCAGCTGATTCAGAAAAGGCATCTGACAAAATTCAACATTCATTTGTGATTAAAACTCTCAATGACATAGTATTGAGGAACTTACCTCAACCCAATAAAAGTTATGTATTAAAAGATAACATAGCAAAAAAAGCTCACTGATAATATAACCAATGGACTTAAAACTTTTCCTTAAAGATTGGGTACAAGGCAAGCAAGCCCACCCTTACATCTTTTTTTTTTCAACAAAGCACTCTAAGTCCTTGCAAAGCCAATTAGACAATAAAGTAAACTAACAGGCATCTACATCAAACATAATAAAACATTGATGAAGAAAATCAAATACAGAAAAGAGTGGAACATATTTTCATATGTTGGAAGAATTACTACTATTGAAAAGTCCATAATACCTAAAATAAACTATATATTTAATGCAATCTCTTTCAGAATCTTAATGTCATTCTATACAGAACCAGAAATAAATTTAATACCCCTAAAATTCCAATGCAATCTTAAACATGAAGAACAAATATGGAAAGTGTCACAATTTCTGATTTCAATTGTGCTTCTAAACTGCAGAAACCAGAACAATATGATATTGGCAAGAAATAAAATAAAACAGACATATAGAACATTGGATCAGAAGGGGGAGTCAGCCTATAAAAATGCCCACATTTACAATTAACTGAAAATTCTGGAAAAAACTTACTTAGCTTTGAAAAATTGCAAAATTTCAACCTTGTTTTGAACAGGGAGTTTAAGTTTCATATTTTTTATTTTAATTTGACATTTACCCTTACAAAGACAATAATCAGGATGTTTACTTTCTACCTAAGTATTAGTTAGGATATGCTAATAGCAATAACAAAATCTCCAAAATATGAATGTTTTCATAAAACAAAGATACTATCCTTGTTTATGTAAGTCTATACCAGAAAAAGCTGGTTCCTCTCCATAGTCTTCTAGAATCTTTTGTATTTCTCCCTCTAAATTTTCCAACAAGCACCAGAAAGGACAATAAGCAAGAGAGGGTAATCTCTAAAGATGTTAGAAAAGGAGAGCACATCATATTTTATGTTTTATATATTGCAGGTCTCTAAAAAAGCACATATATTTTTATGATATTAAACATTATTTTATGCCTAAAATACCTATGTTGTGCCAAAAAAGCCAGACACAAGGGTGTGCTCACTTTATGGTTGCATTTATAAAAAGTCCAGGAACTGGCAAAATGATGAAATAATGGTGATAGAAATAAGGGTAATTGTCTATAGGACACATAATGGGGAAGACAGAACTATCTGAAGTTAAAGAAATATTCTGGATCTTGTTTTGTATGATGAATATGGAGGGCATACAATTGTCAGAGTTGATGTATAAGCACTTAAGGCCTTTTGAGTTTAGCAAATTTTACAAAATTTCCAGAATGAAAGAAAAACAAGTTGTATAAGTTATATCTCAATTATAAAACATCATGTTTTTCAATGAAGCTGATTCTAATTTCTCCAACATTTCTATTGCTGCATTTGCATCTGGCTTTGTGCTACTATTGTGTAGTAACTATGTGCTTTTACAAAGTGATATAGAATATAAAGGCTGTTACTTGTTTCATTTCTTCAACACTTGATATGCTACCTTTATAAAGTACAAAATAAATATTTTCACTATTTAAGGATAAACATTTCTTATTGATTCATAGCACTTATACAAGTTCTTTCACAAAATAGGCAGGCCTTTTCATTCATTCATTCATTCATTCATTCATTATTTTTCACTTTTTGGTTCATTTGCATTCTCTTTAAATATTTCCTGCACATCTATGAAGTGACAGAGTCTGTTGGGCTTCAGTTATAGAGTGGTGAGTAAGAAAAATATGTGTAGGCTGTTTTGAAAGAATCCCTGAGTACAGTCATTTCTCTAGTAAAATTGCCTGGGTTATTTTCTTTACATTTTTGCCCCTTAATGGTATGTAAAAATTAAAACCATCAGAACCACATTATATATGTTTTCTCTCTGCTTATAACTTCTGCCATTTTCTTTACCCTGGTCTTATTCTAACAAATTCACAATTAGGTTTAAATAGTTTTAACTTTTTAAAAAAATAAGTTTCAGTGATATATGTTATGTAAAACTTTATGTACTAGCTACTGAATTAAAAGTATATAAATTATTTACTTTATTTCAATAAAAGATTGCAACTCATAGGCATATAGATATATTTCCAGTTTTGCTTATGTGAATATGAAAAATGTAGTAAACAAATCAAATTAAAACAACATCTGTTTGTGCACCTTGACATGTTTACTGCTTTAAGTGGTTAAATTTAGAGCACAAAATGGTTCTTCATATCACTTTGCATAACTGCAATTCTAACAAATGGCCTGTGGTTGGAAAGTGTGTGTGTGTGTGTGTGTGTGTGTGTGTGTGTGTGTGACTATAACATTTGAAGTATGCATTTCACTCAGATTTGATGTTTAATTTACTGTAAGGTGAATAAGCTGACAATATTGAGCTGCTAACATATCCTAAATGTCTACGTATCCTAATGTATGTCTAACGTTAGGATGTCTAACATATCCTAAAATCCATTAATACAGGTGCTTATTGCAAAAATGCATATGTACTAATGATTTTCATTAATCACCTATATCTCAGGTATGATCAATTCTAAGTACGATGTTCCTAGAAGATGGTGATCAGTATAATAAATGTCCAGAAGTAATAGGACTCCACTTAACTCATATGCAACCATGAAACAGAGGTAATGCCATGAACATATTTTATAGATGATGAGAGGATACTAACTTTATAAATTGTGATGGTAGACAGGCACAGTGGCGAATGCCTATAATCCCAGTACTTGGGAGGCTGAGACAGGAGGATCACAAGTGCTAATCCAGCCTTTGCAACTTAGTGAGATGCTCAGCAACTTAGCAAAACCCTGTTTCAAAATAGAAAATAAAAAAGACTTGGGATATAACTCAGATGTAGAATGCCCCTGATACTAAAAATAAACACCCATTACCAATAAATAAATACCTAGTACCAATACATACATACATATATACATACATACATACATACATACATAAATTGTAATGGTGGAATACGAATTTGGATACATCTTAATTAAGGCCATTCTTTAAACTGTTTCATGCTTTTTATTCACTTCTTTATCAACCAATATAATTAAAATTAATTCACAATAGCATTGTGAAAGAAATTTGAACATATGAGAGAAGTTATCTTATTTCCAATGTAGTCTATAAACGTATAAAGCAAAATAAGAAACAATATTCATTTGGAGATAGAAGGTTTAAAACAAGCAATGGATTTAACATACATATATAGGTTATTATTATACTCACAATACTAATTGTTTGACTTATACTTTCTGTGTGATTTAATGTTTTAATGGAATATTAAATGCAGTAATGCAGATTAATCAAGACAGGTCTCAAGTAATCACTCTTCCCAACTGAAAATAATCAGTCATCTCCCTAGATCCCAAATACATTCCAAATTTGTAAAAGAAACCCAAAAATTCATGTTGAGTTTTCATTCTTGTAATGTGGGGAGAATGAAAAGTGGGTCATGACTAAATTTCATGCTCCCGTGGACCTCAAAATAATTTACAGAGTTATCTGGGCATTCATTCAATTTCCTTATTACCTGGCAGTGGTAGTACATAGGTTCGCCAGATTAGAGAGAAATCTTTTAATATTAAGCCAAAATAAACTTTAAACATTAAATGATAAACTTATGGCAAAAATTATCTTAATATGCATATTTTAATATATCATATATATTATATACTTTATATGTCAAATTAAACTATATAATTGCATTTGTAGCCAAAAATAGTTTCAAAATTTAACTGAGAAATTGAAGATAAAATACATCATATCTTGTAAAAATTTATTGTATTTTATTTTGCTTAATAGAACTGATAATGATTGTATACATTAGGTTTAGTCCAGACATTTGTGTAGTCAGAGTGGGTCATAATGTGCAGTTAAATCTGAGGGAGGATTTAAAATGCTGCCAATATATTTCTAGTATGGTTTGCCTCTGTTCCTCCCTTATCCTGCTCTAAGCTAAGCATTATAGGCAGAGAGAAGTGAGTGGACACTCAATCATTATTTTCTCTACAATTATTCTCTTCCAGGAGCAGACAGAATAATGGTCAGAGAGGATATGTGTCAAGAAACTATAAGTGAAGGAAGGAATACAATGGGAACATCTGAGAAATCTATTTGGAGGTAAGCTCAGAGAATATCTCATTGAGATCCTATAATCATGCATAGAAGTGAGAATGGCACCATACCTTCACATATGTGGAATAATCCAGAAGGAAATATTAAATTAAAAAGAAGAGATTCCAAAAGAAGAAAATGAATTCTTATTAAAATATATACATGAATGTTTTTAATGTTCTTTCAAAATCTTAGTTCCTCTGGGGTAAGCATATTAAACTTGAATGCTATCCTAAAATGAATATATCTATAACTATCAATTTACTGATTATATATACATATATACTCACACATAATGATTTTATGTGAGTGTATGTATATGTGTGTGTGTATCTGCATGTTTTTATTGATTATATATATGCACATACTGATTATATGTAAGTATATATGTATATATATATGTATATATATAGATATATATATATTCTCATAAGATATAAAGATCTGAAATATGACTGATGATCTAAGGTCATGTACCAAGGGTACCTGAGTGCTCAGTGAGTAGTATGATTTCCACTTAACCCTATGTTTTATTTAATTCTGTATTTTTATTTCTGAGACACATTAAGTTTATGCCATAATACTCAGCTAATTAATATGGAATTTGTCTTTGAGCTCTTGCTGCTACTATTCCTCTTAACTCCATTAGGACTTGGCTCAATAATTATTTTTACCCCAAACAGTCTTCCACAAAGCACATTTTTGTGAAAACCTCAAGCAATATAGTTATGCTTTCAGAATGGTTCATAACCAGTGGAAAGCAGGTCTATCCACATCACACTAAGTTGCCAATCAACCACATATAGATAAATCAATGGCTTTATTGAGAAGCACAATGTTGGATTAGCTGCATGTATACTTGTCTTTCCTAGATACCCTTGCAATTATTGTGATATAATAACATTTTTCTAACTCTAACTTTTTTGATGGCCAAGCACCAATAGCCAGTGTTCTTTAAGTCTAAACTATTTTCAAAATAATATACTTATCAAAAGAAAACATTACTAGAACTGTTTGTTGAATCAACTTTATATTGTAGTCACAATACAAAATTGCCAAAAGGTTGAATTAAATGTCATCTGACAGGTAAGTGGTGATCAATTTTAGTTCAGCAAATCAACAATACTAATAAAATTTTAAGATACAATAGACTTTTGACAAATTCCACCCAAAATAAGTATGTTTACATGTGTGTAAAATATATATTTCACCTGGGCTTTGAAGAACGAGTGGGAATTTCCATAAAATTGATAAAATAGTAATTGTTGTAAATAGTAATGCCAGTAGCAACAGTAATGTTGTTAATATTATTTAAAAATATATAATTACAAGATTCAGAGGACGATGGCGACAGAGTAAGGACCCTTAGACTAAACTGTCTCTAATTCATCTGTGGAGGGGGGGGCTCCGAACTGAGCATCATTCCATATCCCAGACTACTTCATGGGAGAGGGAAACTAAAGACAGAGAAACTCAGTAATACCTCCAAGGCCACCTTTAAACACCCAGGATGAAAAAGAAAAAAAAATTTAAGCAACAAATCTGAGACGCAGGAATAGTGCGTATCCTGGACCGTGCTCCACGGGAACTTTGGCGGGAACTTTGGAAGACCCAAAGCGTCTTATAATTAGCAACCAGAGACCTACTTCACAGACATGGAGATCACCAGTCACAGAATCACACAGCCCCACGAGGACAGGACAGAGGACGACCATATCCACGTACCCATCCCTCCCATCCCCTGTGGCAGAGGTGAGTACAAATATCCCAGGGAGGTTATTGTGGAATCTTCATGGGATAACTGAAAAGAGACCTTAAAAAGAGGGTGGCAACACATGCAGACTGTGGCTCTAGGCCTCACACACAACTGGGAGGAATACACCAGCTTTGAAAGCTACAGACCAACAGCTCTCTCTGTGGAGAGCGCGGAGTCCTGCCTGTGCATGCTTTGGGATGGACCCTGGCCTGGGTACCAGTACTTGGCAACTACATAGACACAGAGAGACACCGGGCCAGGGTCTCACTACAGACCATAGCATTGGGACTGCAAACTGAGGTCATTGCTATAGGTTTCTGAGTAAGCAAGAACACTGGAATGTGCTCTGGAACCTACTATAATAAGTGGACCTTAAACAGCTGAAAGTATCCACACAGACCCAAGAGGGTGGCAGAGGCCACGTGCAAGAATTTATTGTTGTTATATTTTTTATTCTCCTTGCCATTTTATTCTGTATGTTTCTTTGTTTTTTGCTGCTGCTCTGTACTTGTGTATTTGTAGGGTTTTTTTTTTTACCCTTTTGCATCTTTTCCTCTTTCCTATCTCCTTCCTTCTCTCCTTTTTTTCTTCTTTTGTGGCACAGGGGATTGATCCTAGGACCCTAGTTAATGCTGGACAAGCAACCTGGGCCACACTCCCAACCCCCAGCCTCCCCGGAATTAGCAAAGGCCAGCTCCTCCCTGTACCTGCATCCTAATCTGCCTCCTTAGCAAAGTAGGAAACAGAGCAGGCAGGGAAGCAGGCTTGAACCAGAGTTTTGGAGCAGCTTTCATATCTCTTCTAAGCAAGCCTCAAACAAAGAACAAGAAAAAAATAAAAGGAAAAACAAATAAACAAAAAACACAGCAAGAAAACATTCAAAGCCACAAGGGAAATCTGTTATTTTCCAACAAGGAAATTTTACTCATTCCCAATTAAGCAATTCTTAAGGTTCCTTTTTATTCTTTCTTTATCTCTTTTTTTTTTTTTTTGCAGTACTGGGGATTGAACCCAAGGGCATTCTACCTTCAAGCTACATCCCCAACCCTATTTTTTAATTCTATATTTTGAAACAGGTTCTCACTAAGTTGCAGAGGGCCTCACTAAGTAGCTGAGGCTGTATTTTTTCTTTTTATCTTCCTCTCCTCTTGTGTGTATACATGTGAGAAATTGCCTGTGTTTTTTTTTTTTGTCAGACTCCTAGTAAACCTGTTTGCCAGTGCCTTCTATTAAATCCATTTTTTATCACTATACCTAAATATTCTACATTGGCTTCTAGACTTGTCCTTTATTTTCACTATCTCTAATCTTTACTATATATTAACTAACTAAACTCAAACTCTTATTCTCCTTGATTCTATTTTCTACTTTACCCTATTATTGCATTTCTTACTCTAGCCCATTCCTCATCACTCACCCTTCAGTAATTACAATAAAGTTTGCCCTCATATATACCAGCTGACTCCTCTAAACTCCTACTGCTGAGGTTGGAGCAGATAGGTGAACCAACAAGAAAGTAAGGACACACTAATCACAACTGACTGACAGAGGCACCCAGCACCTCATGCATTAAAGTTTAAAAACACACAGGACACAAACTGCTGTTCCAACACCTCAGAGACTACTCCCAATTATATGGAGACAACAGACAGGTCCCTGGACTTTAACACCTGGAACCCATCAACACCACCAATTCAGTGGGCAGACAGAGCCCTTGAGTAACTGCAACCAGTACTGGCAATCTACAGGCAGAACAACAGAGGGATAATATGGGACACAGACCTCAAAGTAGGCATTAAAGTATCATAAATATTCAACAGAAAGCTGTGAATATCCATTTAGCAGAGGCTCTTCACTTCTAAGGTATCCCTTGAGGTAAATATCTACCTCCAGAATAAGATACTATAAAGGAAGAGAGATTAGACATAGGAAACCCAGAGTGAGAGAGGCATCAAAAGTAACAAAGATATAAACAGGAAACCTGAAATCATGAGGAAGAAGAATAGCAAGGAAACAATGAGTCCCCACAATCACACAACAACAGAACCCACCAAGACTGAGTTGCAAAGAATGTCAGAAGGAGAAATCAGAACTTTAAAAGTAGAAATGATATAGGATTTCAGAAAAGAGTTCAGAGAGAGCCTGAAAAAACTTAAAAATCAAATGAACAAAGAATCTGATACTCTGAACAGGAATCAAAAAGAAGCTCTGAAGGAAGTGAAGGATGCAATAAATGAAATGAAGACATCAATACAAACCATCAACAGTAGACTAGACCACAGGGAAAGCAGAATCTCACTCTTTAAAGGTTCAAAAATGAACACATAGTATATAATTTAGAAAAATCAATTCAACAGCATGAGCTGAACATCCAAGACATCTGTGCCAACTTTAAAAGAGGAAACCTAAGAATAATAGGCAGAGGATCTAGAAGCTGAAACCAAAGAAATAAAAAAAAAAATCTCTTCAGAGAAATAATATCAGAAAATTTTCCAAACATAGAAAACGAGGTTGATACACAGGTACAGGAAACACATAAAACCCCCATTAGACAAGATCAGAGAAAAGGTTCACCACACCACATAAAAATCAAATTAACTAATGTAGAGACGAAGGAGAGAATCTTAAATGCAACAAGAGTAAAAGACCAACTAACATTTAGAGACAAACCAATAAGAATCACTCCAGACTTTTCAAACCAAGTCATGAAAGCCAGGAGTGCCTGGAGCGACATATTCCAAACACTGAAAAAAAAAACAGTCAAGACTACTCTACCCAGCAAAAATATCTTTCAAATATGATGGGGAAATAAAAATCTTCCATGACAAACAGAAGCTGAAAGAATTTATGTCTTCCAAACCAGCACTAGAGAAAATACTCAGATAAATTACAAAGAAGAAATAAAAAAGAAAATACCAGCACCAGAGAAAGGATGATTTTCATCAACTTAACCACTAAGCAAAGAAGAATAAACACTACCTCAAACAGAAGTTACAACTCAAAATGTTAGGAATTACAAATTATCTCTCAATAACCACTCTGAATATCAATGACTTCATCTCCACAATCAAAAGACATAAGGTGGGAAAATGGATTAAAATCATAATGCATCTATATGCTGTCTTCAAGAAATGCACCTTACAAGCAAAGATACTCACAAACTAAAGGTGAAGGGCTGGAGCAAGGTAATCCATGCTAATGGAACGTGAAGACAAGCAGGAGTAACTACTCTCATATGAGACAAAATAGACTTCAAGCACAAACTTATCAGAAGAGACAAAGTAGGTCAGTTTTTACTGGTAAGAGGAACAATCCAACAAGAGGATATAATGATAGTCAACATTTATACCCCAAACATAGGTGCAATCACTTTCATAAAACAAACTCTTCGTGACATTAAGTCTCACATAGATCCCAATACAATAATATTGGGAGACTTCAGCACCCCTCTCACACCACTAGATCAATCTTCTAGACAAAAGATCAGTAAGATGTCTCAGACCTAAAGAACACCATAAACCAAATGGACCTACTAGACACATACAGAATGTTCCACCCAACTACAGCTGAATACACATTCTTTTCAGCTGCTCACAGAACCTTATCCAAAATAGACCATATACTGGGCCACAAATCAAGCACTAGAATTTTTTATTTTTTTTTTTTTTGCGGTACCAGGGATTGAACCCAAGGGCATTCTACCTCCGTGCTACACCCCTGGCCCTATTTTTTTATACTTTATTTTGAAACCGGGTCTCACGAAGTTGCGAAGGGCCTCACTAGGGAGAGAGAGGGAGAGAGACGGAGAGAGAGAGAGAGAGAGAGAGAGAGAGCTGAGGCTGGCCACAAACCCGGATCCTCTGGTCT